>JAJNNX010000083.1:0-103767 GCA_023159155.1 Ustulina deusta | reverse complement strand
GCCGTCGTCTCCGCGTTCAGTTGCGTTGCCGCGCAAAACCCAAATCCAGGCGCCGGAATATTGACCGGCTTCCCTTTCGCCACACGAGGCACAAGTGCCTACTTTGAAACGGAACTTCCTATGGCTTAGGATCGGCTAAACCACGTCCAACCGCTGTTCACATGGAACCTTTCTCCACTTCGGTCCTTCAAGTTCTCATTGAAGTATTTGCTACTACCTGTAAAGAAAATAATATTAGTATATTTGCTATTATAACAATTAAAAAAAAAAATTTGGGTGGGTAAAACTCACCACCAGATCTGCACTAGAGGCCGTTCGAACCCGGGCTCACGCCCTAGGCTTCGTCACTGGACCCACCACGGCCGCCTACTCCTCAGGGCATCGGTCCTACCCTGAGGGCGAGGTATAGGTGGGACGCTTGAGCGCCATCCATTTTCAGGGCTAGCACATTCGATAGGTGAGTTGTTACACAGTCCCTTAGCGGATTCCGACTTCCATGGCCACCGTCCTATTGTCTAAATGTGCTAACACCTTTTGTGGTGTCTGATGAGCGTCCACTCCGGCACCTTAACCCCGCGTTCGGTTCATCCCGCATCGCCAGTTCTGCTTACCAAAAATGGGCCCACTAGTGTTGGTACATTCGAATGCCCACGTTCAATTAAGTAACAAGGGCTTCTTACATATTTAAAGTTTGAGAATGGATGAAGCTAAAAAGCGCCCCCGAGTCCCTAATCATTCGCTTTATACCTCATAAAACTGAAGAACAACACTGCTATCCTGAGGGAAACTTCGGCGGTAACCAGCTACTAGATGGTTCGATAAGTCTTTCGCCCCCATGCGCAGATTTGACGATCGATTTGCACGTCAGAACCGCTGCGAGCCTCCACCAGAGTTTCCTCTGGCTTCACCCTATCCACGCATAGTTCACCATCTTTCGGGTCCGAACAGTTATGCTCTTACTCAAATCCATCCGAAGACATCAGGATCGGTCGATGATGCACCCCGCAAGGGGCTCTCACCTCCGTTCACTTTCATTACGCGTGAGGGTTTAACACCCAAACACTCGCACAAATGTTCGACTCCTTGGTCCGTGTTCAAGACGGGTCGTTGACAACCATTATGCCAGCATCCTTGCCCGAAGGCGCGGTCCTCGGTCCCCGTAAAGGTATTATGCGAGGGGCTATAACACTCCCGAGGGAGCTACGTTCCTCAGGCTTTTATCCCCCTACGAAAACCGATGCTGGCCTCAACCTGGCGAAGTGCACCGGTGAGACACCGGATGATCGCCAGGAAAAGGTCTGGTCGCAAAACGCTTCCCTTTCAACAATTTCACGTGCTATTTAACCCTCTTTTCAAAGTGCTTTTCATCTTTCGATCACTCTACTTGTGCGCTATCGGTCTCTGGCCAATATTTAGCTTTAGAAGAAATTTACCTCCCATTTAGAGCAGCATTCCCAAACTACTCGACTCGTCGAAGGAGCTTTACAGAGGCTTAGTGTCCAACCGTACGGGGCTCTCACCCTCTAAGGCGTCCCATTCCAGGGAACTCGGAAGGCACCGCGCCAAAAGCATCCTCTGCAAATTACAACTCGGACCCGAAGGCCAGATTTCAAATTTGAGCTGTTGCCGCTTCACTCGCCGTTACTAGGGCAATCCCTGTTGGTTTCTTTTCCTCCGCTTATTGATATGCTTAAGTTCAGCGGGTATTCCTACCTGATCCGAGGTCAACCTTATAAAAAATAGGGGGGTGTTTTACGGCAGGGGACCGGCTCATCTCTACAGGCGAGAATAAAATCTTTACTACGCCTAGAGTGTGAACCGACTCCGCCACTAACTTTAAGGAGCTACAGCAAAGAATGCGGTAGGCTCCCAACACTAAGCAACAGAGGCTTAAGGGTTGAAATGACGCTCGAACAGGCATGCCCACTAGAATACTAATGGGCGCAATGTGCGTTCAAAGATTCGATGATTCACTAAATTCTGCAATTCACATTACTTATCGCATTTCGCTGCGTTCTTCATCGATGCCAGAACCAAGAGATCCGTTGTTGAAAGTTTTAACTTAATTTCCATATAATGATTCAGAATACCATTTACTAAACAGAATTTGTTTTCAGTCCACCGGCAGGTGGCACCGCATCTCTCTACCGGGTAGGTCTCTCCGGGTAGTACCTTCCCCTGTAAGGTACTATAGGATAGGGTCCTACAGGGTAGCAAGATGCGACCTGCCTGCCGAGGCAACAGAAGGTAAGTTCACATGGGTTTAGGAGTTGTAACAAACTCTTTAATGATCCCTCCGCTGGTTCACCAACGGAGACCTTGTTACGACTTTTACTTCCTCTAAATGACCGAGTTTGGATAACTTTCCGGCCCCGAGGTGTCGTTGCCGACTCCTCTGGGCCAGTCCGGAAGCCTCACTGAGCCATTCAATCGGTAGTAGCGACGGGCGGTGTGTACAAAGGGCAGGGACGTAATCAACGCAAGTTGATGACTTACGCTTACTAGGAATTCCTCGTTGAAGAGCAATAATTGCAATGCTCTATCCCCAGCACGACAGAGTTTAACAAGATTACCCAAGTATCTCTACTAAGGAAGTACTCGCTGTCTCTGTCAGTGTAACGCGCGTGCGGCCCAGAACATCTAAGGGCATCACAGACCTGTTATTGCATCCAACTTCCACCCGCTTAAGCGGATAGTCCCTCTAAGAAGCCAGCGTACTGCCAAAGCAATACGGGCTATTTAGCAGGTAAATGTCTCGTTCGTTATCGCAATTAAGCAGACAAATCACTCCACCAACTAAGAACGGCCATGCACCACCACCCACAAAATCAAGAAAGAGCTCTCAATCTGTCAATCCTCATTGTGTCTGGACCTGGTGAGTTTCCCCGTGTTGAGTCAAATTAAGCCGCAGGCTCCACTCCTGGTGGTGCCCTTCCGTCAATTTCTTTAAGTTTCAGCCTTGCGACCATACTCCCCCCAGAACCCAAAAACTTTGATTTCTCGTAAGGTGCCGAACGAGTCAAAAAATAACATCGTCCGATCCCTAGTCGGCATAGTTTATGGTTAAGACTACGACGGTATCTGATCGTCTTCGATCCCCTAACTTTCGTTCCTGATTAATGAAAACATCCTTGGCAAATGCTTTCGCAGTAGTTAGTCTTCAATAAATCCAAGAATTTCACCTCTGACAATTGAATACTGATGCCCCCGACTGTCCCTATTAATCATTACGGCGGTCCTAGAAACCAACAAAATAGAACCACACGTCCTATTCTATTATTCCATGCTAATGTATCCGAGCATAGGCCTGCTTTGAACACTCTAATTTTTTCACAGTAAAAGTCCTGGTTCCCCACTACACCCAGTGAAGGGCATAGGGCTCCCCAGAGGGAAAGGCCCGGCCGAACCAGTGCACGCGGTGAGGCGGACCGGCCAGCCAGGCCCAAGGTTCAACTACGAGCTTTTTAACTGCAACAACTTTAATATACGCTATTGGAGCTGGAATTACCGCGGCTGCTGGCACCAGACTTGCCCTCCAATTGTTCCTCGTTAAGGGATTTAAATTGTACTCATTCCAATTACAAGACCCAAAAGAGCCCTGTATCAGTATTTATTGTCACTACCTCCCCGTGTCGGGATTGGGTAATTTGCGCGCCTGCTGCCTTCCTTGGATGTAGTAGCCGTTTCTCAGGCTCCTTCTCCGGGGTCGAGCCCTAACCCTCCGTTACCCGTTGAAACCATGGCAGGCCAAGACCCTGCCATCGAAAGTTGATAGGGCAGAAATTTGAATGAACCATCGCCGGCGCAAGGCCATGCGATTCGAGAAGTTATTATAAATCACCCACAAGCCCCGAAGGGCATTGATTTTTAATCTAATAAATACATCCCTTCGTAAGTCGGGATTTTTAGCATGTATTAGCTCTAGAATTACCACGGTTATCCAAGTAATAAAGTACTATCAAATAAACAATAACTGATTTAATGAGCCATTCGCAGTTTCGCCGTATAATTGCTTATACTTAGACATGCATGGCTTAATCTTTGAGACAAGCATATGACTACTGGCAGAATCAACCAGGTAACTATCGTGCGCCAAAAAAAAATTGGCCAACCGGCTTTACAGCACGGAAGGATTAGTTACCTTTAAGCCAACTAAACCAAGGCCTAGTAGGGTGATATAGCGCATGCAATAACTAAACCTAGCAGCATAACTAGCATAGCTGTTAAGATAGCACTGGTCAGCACTATAATCAATAATATAGCGATCAAGGGTTCTTTACTGCCCAGTCACGCTATATTTCCCACCTAAACCAAGACCTAGCGGCTGACGGCGTAGTGATTAAGGCAAGGCCCGTCACACTATACCGCCTTCCAATATTTCCCTCTAAATTCCTTAGAACACTGGTCCGCCACACAAATCAACAGCCCTAAAACTGACGACAGTGGAACTTACAGGTCCCAAGAGGAGACTTAGACCGGCAAGTGCTCAAAAAAAGAGCAGTTACCGGGTAAGTATCTCCCGCTGCTTCATGCTATCGTTAACCCGAAGGTCAACTATTCATAAAGCCCAAACAGAAGCCGCCGAGACAAGAAATATGCCCGATGACCACTGCGCATCATCCTAGATTTAGCACTACGAATAGCACTGCTAGGGGGGGTAATATCTAGTAAAGCCCGAACAGCGACGAGTAGCATCTCAAGAAGGTGGACGAGCCCTATAGATATCCTGCAAATATGGAACAAAAAAAGACCTAGGTGCCCTATCTAGTAGGTATACAAAGGCCCAGAAGCCACTGCTTACACAGCAGCACACCCAACTCGGAATGACAGCAGCAATAATCCAGATGTCAGTATCTAGATGATCTCGCAAGAGGCAGTAGGTATTCTTCCCGGCGCGAACGCCAGGCTTTTCCCGGTATACCACTATTGATCACGGCTAGGTCTCGCTAGAGGCAGTAGGTATTCTTCCCAGCGCAAGCGCTAGGCTTTTCCCAGTATACCACTATCGATCGCTATCCCATTGCCGCTAACACACTAAGTTTGGGGCGGAGTTAGTGCCACTGTCTGGACTTGCACCCAGACAATCACACTTTCTCATATACCCACCGACCCCACTTGGGTCCAAAACACGGCTCAGAGGGTTCCCGTACAGGTTGTGGGTTTCCGAAAAAAGATTTGTATGGGAAAAACGCCAAGACGACTCACGAAACGGGTTTTTTCGTGAGTTCTGAGGACTTTAAGCATTCTGACTTAGAGAAAATTCCATCCCATTTTCCCATACAAAATCACCCACCCACTAACTCACAACCACCCACCCACTAACCTCACTACCACTCACCCACTAACCTCACTACCACCCACCCCCAACACCCACTACCACCACTATAACCACTATAACCACCACCTAGGGCCCCCAAACCAAAACTTCTGTAGGGGGGTTTTTTGGAAAGTTTAGCACTCTGCGGGGGGTCTCCGCCCCAGAGGAGGAAATCGATCTTGCAACTGGGTTTTCTCTACGGATATACATCGCACAATGGTGCAACCAGAACCAAAAGATAGCACTTTTAATTGCGCATCTTTTGATCCCGGATGCACGATGGTGGCGATTGTTTTCGTGGGGTTGCGACGGTTGCAGTAGGGAGGGTTGGGTGGTGGTGGTGGTGCAGCACCGGGTGGTCGACCGGTCGGCCGCAAGACCCCACCACCACCACCCAGGCTCTCCCGGGTAAGCTCTCCCAAATTCTGACTTGGCAAGAATTCCGTTGGATTCCTCCCATACAAAACCACCCACCTACCCACCTACCCACTAACCACCCATCCACCCATCCACTAAGTCCACTAAGTCCACTACCACCCACCCACTAAGTCCACTACTACTCACCCACTAAGTCCACTAACTACCTACCCTACTCTATCTCTCCCTCACACTCTCACACCCCACCACTCACCACCACTCACTCACTCACTAAGTCCACCAACCACCCACCCTACCTGTCTCTCCCGGGTAACCCTTCCTAAATTCTCACCCCGCCAACACCCACCAACACCCACTGACACCCACTAACCTCACTACCACCCACTCACTACCCACCCTACCCATCCCTCCCGGGTAGGTTCTGATAAATTCTTTTTTAACTTGGACAAAATTCTATTCCACCTACCTCACCCTCCCACCCGCCCGCCCACACCATACCCTCCTCCCAGGTAACCCTTCCTAAATTCTTACCCCGCCAACACCCCACCAACACCCGCCCGCCCACACCATACCCCTCCTCCCAGATAACCCTTCCTAAATTCTTACCCCGCCAACACCCCACCAACACCCGCCCGCCCACACCATACCCCTCCTCCCAGATAACCCTTCCTAAATTCTTACCCCGCCAACACCCCACCAACACCCGCCCGCCCACACTATACCCCTCCTCCCGGATAACCCTTCCTAAATTCTTACCCCGCCAACACCCACCAACACCCGCCCGCCCACACTATACCCCTCCTCCCGGATAACCCTTCCTAAATTCTTACCCCGCCAACACCCACCAACACCCGCCCGCCCACACTATACCCCTCCTCCCGGATAACCCTTCCTAAATTCTTACCCCGCCAACACCCACCAACACCCGCTGACCTCACTACCACCCACCCCCAACACCCACTACCACCACTATAACCACTATAACCACCACCTAGGGCCCCCAAACCAAAACTTCTGTAGGGGGGTTTTTTGGAAAGTTTAGCACTCTGCGGGGGGTCTCCGCCCCAGGGGAGAAAATCAATCCTGCAACTGGATTTTCTCGGCGGATATATATCGCAGACCGGTGCAACCAAGACCAGACGATACGCGGTTCAAAGGGCTATCTTTTGATCCCGGGTGCACAATAGTAGCAATTGTCTTCGTAGAGTTGTTGCGGTTGCAGTGGGGAGGGTCGGGCGGCGGTTCGGTGCGGGGTGATTACGTCACCCCACCAAGCCGCCTACCTATCTTATAGTTGGATCTCCTCTCGCTATACCGATGCTACATATATGTGATTAATATCAGTCGATTCCTCTCGAAACGGCGGTCTTAATGATACCGGTGTGTGGTTTGTAGGATAAGTATTGAAATTCTTGTTTCACTTCGGCGAGGAAGCGGTAAGAAGTGTGATAGATTTTTGAACAACCGAGTAATTAAGAATGATCGAAATAACTTAGTTCGGTATTTCTTAACCGGTTTTTGGTCTACTACAACATGACCTACTTTGTTTAAAAGCTAAAAAATTCAGCTATCGAACAATACTAGTTGAAAGCTAACTAGATATAAACTCATCAGGATATTCCATATGGATCGTCTTTTCTAGGGTAGCTTGGCTCAACCCTACCGGGTAGCTTCTCCCAAATTATGACTTAGAGAAAATTCCATCCCATTTTCCCATACAAAATCACCCACCCACTAACTCACAACCACCCACCCACTAACCTCACAACCACCCACCCACTAACCTCACTACCACCCACCCACTAAGTCCACTAACCTCACTACCACCCACCCACTAAACCCACTAACCTCACTACCACCCACCCACTAAGCCCACTAACCTCACTACCACCCACCCACTAAGTCCACTAACCTCACTACCACCCACCCACTAAACCCACTAACCTCACTACCACCACTATAACCACTATAACCACCACCTAGGGCCCCCAAACCAAAACTTCTGTAGGGGGGCTTTTTGGAAAGTTTGGCACTCTGCGGGGGGTCTCCGCCCCAGAGGAGGAAGTCGATCTTGCAACTGGGTTTTCTCTACGGATATACATCGCACAATGGTGCAACCAGGACCAGAAGATAGCACTTCTAATTGCGCATCTTTTGATCCCGGATGCACGATGGTGGCAATTGTTTTCGTGGAGCTGTGGCGGCTGCAGTGGGGAGGGTCGGGCGGCGGTGCAGCGCGGGGTAGGCCCTTCCCGGGTAAGCTCTCCCAAATTCTGACTTTGGCGAAGTTTTTGTTAGATTTTTTTCCCATACCACACTGCCTAGGTAACTTTTCTTATTATCTCTTTTTTTACTACTGCTGCCCCTTCACCTCCAGGGTAGCCCTTGCCGCACATGTATGCATATGTACTAAAGCTCGCAGGGCTTACCCTATAAGACCTACCCTACACTTACCCTGTAGGACCTACCCTGTACTTACCCTATAAGACTTACCCTACACTTACCCTGTAGGACCTACCCTACACTTACCCTATAAGACCTACCCTACACTTACCCTGTAGGACCTACCCTACACTTACCCTGTAGGACCTACCCTGTACTTACCCTATAAGACTTACCCTGCACTTACCCTGTAAGACCTAGGGTAGCTCCCTCTCCTATCTGCCTCAGGTCCGGACATCTCCCCCCCTACTACTGCCCGTAAAAAATTGTTGCCCCCTTATACGGTTGGAGTCACCGCGCCGAAAAACACTTCCCTGGGACAAGCTACCCTATAGTTCGATAAGGGGCCCTTCGAGCCTCTAGGGAATGCTAAGGGCCCTCTAGGCTAGCCCCCTAAACTAGTAGGGCGCTAAGCCGTAGGGGCGGATAGCCCCCCTTCATATACCCACCGACCCCACTTGGGTCCAAAACACGGCTCAGAGGGTTCCCGTACAGGTTGTGGGTTTCCGAAAAAAGATTTGTATGGGAAAAACGCCAAGACGACTCACGAAACGGGTTTTTTCGTGAGTTCTGAGGACTTTAAGCATTCCGACTTAGAGAAAATTCTGTAAAATTTTCAATTTTACTTTTTAATTCCCACGTATAGCTAGCAACTCGGGCATCACAATCATATAGGTCTTATCCTGTCGACTCGCTTCCTTGTCGAGATATCTGGCCTGCAAGTCTGAGATACGCCTACCCTGAGAGCTCCTACCCTATACTCTGTCAAACTCAACCCCTTCCCGGGTAGCCTCTCTCATAGAGCCTACCCTATAGGACCCTACCCTGTACTTACCCTGTAAGATCTACTCAGGAGGAGGATTTAGATATCTCCCAGGTAACCTCCTCCAGAGCCTACCCTATAAGGACCTACCCAGGACTTACCCTATAAGACCTGACTTCAGACCTGCTATAACTATACAGCACCCACTCCCACTTGCCGAGTGCCCTCTCCCCCCTTACAACCACCTTGTTTTATAGTGCTTTCCCACCCACTATAAAGCCTGTAGTGTATAGGCTATCCCCTCTTGTGAGGGAGCGAGCCTACCCTGTAAGGGAAAAGGGAGAAAAAAAGAACTCCTCTTACTTCAACCCCGTCACCGGGAAAGAAAATATAGTATGAGAAATCAAGGCGAAGGAGGGCTTACCCTCAGCAGATCGTAACAACAAGGCTACTCTACTGCTTACTGGGCCTAAAAAAAACTAAAATAAATATTTTATATATTAGTAGTTTTATATATTTAAAAGCTTGTTTTTGTTTTAATCCTATTATAAATAGCTTATTTTTTTTTAGTAGTTAATTTAAAAAGGCGGCAATTTTATTAGTATAATAAATAAATACATAAACATAATTATAAAACCTAAAAAACAACCAGACTAATTTAGTATTTTTAAAATTATTAAAGTCTTAATTTAAGATTGTTTAGATTTTTATAGGGTTAATTCTGATTTTTACTCTAGTTTTTATAACTATTTTTAAATAATTAATAATAAATATATTAAAACAAGACTTTTTAATATTTTTTTAATATTTAGTTTAATATAAACAATAGATTATTTTTTTATAATAGGTCTAGTACTATTTTTTAGTTTTAAAATAAATTAAAATATTATTTATATAAATATTTGCAAATTTGTTTAAAAATTTTTAGATTTACGTATTAATAAAGGCTTGCTACTAAGCAAGTCTTATTTTTAAACCAAATAATAAGATTTTTTATTAAAATACCTTTTTATAAGTTTAAAAAAATAATAATATAATTCTATAATTAATAATAATTAGTAAAAAGCTTTAATAATATCTAGTTTTATAAAGCAAATAGTATTATAATAATTAAATATACTACTATTAATATCTAGAGCTAATATAATTTAGTTTTTTAAATATATATTTTTTTATTAGTAATTAATTATAAACTTATATTTAATTAACCTAAGTTTAAATATAAATAGAACAAAAGTAATGTTTAAGTTTATGTTTTATTTAATAAAATTTATAGCTAGTAGTTTATTTATAAACTTTTTTTTAAATAAAATAAATTATATAAATATTTAGTATTAATAAAGCCCGGAGGTATATTTTTTGTTATTAAGTTTTAGTACTATATTAAATCTTAGTTATAATAGCAGTAAAATTTTGTACTTTTTTTTTAAAAAGAATTTTTTTAAGTATAATAGCTAAAAAAGCAAAAAGCTTTGTATTAACTTTATATATTTAGGGGTTTTTTTAAAAAAAAAATAAGATTGGTTTATTATTAAAAAGTTTTTATAGTACTATTTAATTAATTTAAGTTTATTTTTTTTATAAAGTATTAATTATTTTTAAGTTTTTTTTAAATAGTTTAGTATAGTTATTTTTAGTTATTATAAACTTAATTATAATAAGTTCTTTTAAAGTTTTTTTTAGCTAGTTGTTTTTATTTATCTTAATAGGGGTAATTCTAAAAGTTTTATATAATTTTTTTAATAGCGGTTTAAATTTTTTTTTTTTAAGAATTATTATATAAACTTTTTTTGTTTTAGGTTTAAGGGTCCTAAGTTTTTTTTATGTTTTTTCAATCTTAGTTATTTTTAAGATAATTATTTTATTTTTAAAAAATTATTTTAATATTTAATAATATTTTTTTAATACTTAATTATATTAATTAGTATTTTTTTATATTTTTAGGTCTATATTTTGTTATTTATAGCTAAAAAGTTCAATTATAATTATTGGCAAGAATTGAGCTAATAAAAATAGATTATTTAGCTAAATTAATTATTATTTTTAGGTTTTTATTAAAATATTTTGTTTTATTAATTATTTAATAGTAATAATAATATTATAACTAAAATTAATAATTTAAAACGTTTAGTTTTTAAATTATTAATTATTAATTTTTATAATATATATTAAATATTTATAGACTTTACTAACTATTATATTTTAGTAATTATAAAACTTTTAAAGTTTAGCTAAATAAATTATTTTTATTTTTAATTATTATTTAATTTATTATATAAACTTATAATTAATTATTAAAAAAGTATAAGCTCTAGTATTATATAAAACTAAAGTTTTTATTTTAATACTATTAATTTATAATTAGGTAAGTATTTTAAAAGTAATTAATTTGTTCTAGTTATATATTTTAGCTAAAATAAGCAAAAAGATTAATAAAAAGATTTTTATTAGTTTTATTTGTTTTTTAAGTTAAATAAATTACTAGAGCTATTTTTATTATAGATTTTTTTTTCTAATTAAACACTTAAAATTTTAAATTTTTAATTAGAGCAGTTAACTAATAAATATTTTTTTTTATTATCAATAAAGCAAGTTTTATTATTTTAATAAGTTTTTTTTTTTGTAATTAATACTTATTTTAATTATTTTAAAGTAAATATTTTAGAACTTTTAAAGTTAGCTAAAAATTAATAGGTAGGTTTACTAAAAGCTTAGTTATTTAAGTTAGATTTTTGCTTAGTTAAACTAGTAAGTTTAATTTATTAATAATTTTTATAAGTTTGTTTAATATTATATATTAATTTAATAATTTTATTAATAAATAATTTGTAAAAAATATTTAGATTTATAAAAACTTTATATAAAATTTTTTTTAAGCTTATATAAAAATAGTTCTATAATTTATATTTTTATTATAATTTAATAAGTTAATATTTTTAAGCTAAATTATTAAATATAAAAATAAATTTATTAATATTTTTATTAATTTTATATATATAGGTTTAGAATATTTTATAAGTAATAGCTGCTTAATTAAAATTATAATAAACTATTAATAAAGTTTAGATTATTTTAATAATATTACTAAATAATTTTTTAATTAAATAGAAATATATTTTTATTAATTTTTTAATATGTTTTTTTAATTAGCTTATAATATATTAAAATTAGTTATTTTTAGTTCGGAATATAATAATATTTTTATTTAGTTTTTTTATTAATTTGTAGACCTAATTATTAAATAAGGCTTTGTTTTTTATAAACTTACTAAGATTAGTTTTTTATATTTTAGTTTTTTTAGCGTAAGTAGGGTTTAAAGCGCTAGAAAATAAATTAATAAAATAAAAAATAAATAAAGCAGCAAAACTAAGAAGTTTAAAATTAATGCTTTTAAATATATTTTTTATTATTAAATTATAATTATTTTTTAAAAGTACTAGAGTAGGCGTAT
Source organism: Ustulina deusta (assembly GCA_023159155.1). Lineage (NCBI taxonomy): Eukaryota > Fungi > Ascomycota > Sordariomycetes > Xylariales > Xylariaceae > Ustulina > Ustulina deusta. Next base: position 91,416 of record JAJNNX010000083.1, on the reverse strand, counting down.
TAAAAGATTAATGTTTTATTTTTTTTATTTATTAAAAAAATTTTATTAGAACTAATATAAGGTTATAAGCTTTTATAGCTATAATATTTGCTAATATATTTTTAAATATATTATCTATTTTAAGTTATTTTAGTTCTAGTTTAGATTTTGTTTTTTTAGGTTCCAATTTTTTGTTTTTTTTGGATTTTTTTTTATGTATTAGTTCGTTTAAAATATTTGTAAAAAAATCTAATGTTTAAATTTTTTTTTTTTATAAATTTTTTTTTTAAAATTATTTAATAGTAAAAAGCTAGTTATATTTAAGAGTTAGAATTATTTTAATTGTTTAAAAACTAAAAATAAAATAAAAATATTTAAAGTTAGGTTTTTTATAAATTATTAGTTTTTAAGTAGTATAAAAATTAAAAGTTTTATTAAAATTATATTAAAGTTAGGTTTATATTATAAAATATATAATTTTTTATATTAAATATATAACTAAAAAAAAAATTTATTTATGTTTTGCTAACTATAACAAAATAAAAAATATATATTTATTAAATATTTATTAATAAATAATTAGTAAGTTCAAAGTAATATTATAATTAATTAAGTAATGTTTTTATAGTTAGTTTATTAATATTATAAATAAAGATTTTAAACTAAAAAAAAAAAAAAAAAAAGTTAGAGTTTATAAAATAAATAGATATAGACTCTATATGTATAGCTATAGAGTTATGGGTTGGTCCGTATATAGACTTCCTATTTTATTGCTATATAGGTCTAGAGTTCTTGCAGGTCTTGCTAAGACTGTACTAACTATTATATATAGTAATAATTAATAGTTTTATAAGTACTAAGTACTACTTTAGTAGTGCTTATTACTTTTAGACCTAAAAAGTAATAGAATTAATTAATTAAGAACTAAACTAATAACTTTATTTTTATATTAATAAATATTAGAACAACTAAAATATTTATTTTTTTGTTTTAGATTTTATATATAATATTTTATAATATTTATTAATTAATATATTATTATTAAAAATAGCAATACAAATTAAAACATAAAACTTTTTAATAGTAAATATTAGCAAAATAATTATAAATTTTAATACTAAATAATAAACGTTTAAATTAGTTTGTTAGACCTAAAACGTTTAAAAAATAATATATAATATAGCAACTTTTATATAAAAATAATATAAGCTATAAACTAATAAAAAAAAATATCTAGTAGATTTTAAAATAAAAAATAAAGTTTTTTTAAAAAAAAAAAGCTTTGTAATGTGTTACGATCAGTCGAGTAAAGCTTCTATAGCTAGTTTATTAATATTATAAACAAAGATTCTAAGCTAAAAAAAAAAAGAAAAAAAAGAAAGAAGTCAGAGTTTATAGAGTAGGTAGATATAGATTTTGTATATATAGCTGCAGAGTTAGGTTGGTCCGTACGCAGACTTTTTATTTTATTGCTATGTGGGTCTAAAGCTTTTGCGGATTTTGCCAAAACTATATAGATTGTACTAACTGTTATATTACTTTTTTTTAAAACCAAAAGTTTAAATATAATTTTAATTTAAGGTTATTAATAATATTAGGTTTGTATAGTTTTTTTATATTATATTGCCTTATTATTATTTTTATAATTGTTTGTAAATTTGTTAGCTGTTGCTATATATATTTATTTTTATAATTTTATAGGGAGTCTAGGGGCTTTTTTATAAGTTTTATAGAATTAGTTAAGTTTAATTAGCGCATTTTTAAAATTTTAAACTATATATTAAATATTATTAAGATTATAGCTTTTTTAAGCAATTTAGTATTATAGCTTTTTGTTTTTTTTATATATTTTTAATTGTTTGATTTGTTTAATTTTGAATTTTGTTTTACTATTAATATTTTTGGCTAGAAGTAATAATTAGATTTGTTAAAATAAAAGGTTATTATTTGTTTTTTATAATTAGTTAGTATAAAATAGGTTTTTTATTTTATAAAAGTTAGGCAAATTAAAAATATAGCTAAATTTTTGTTTTTTTAAAATTTTAAAAAGTTTAACTAATTAGGAATCTAATCTAATAGTTAGTATTTATATTACAAAACTTTTTTTTTTTAAAAAGATTTTATTTTTTATTTTAAAATTTATTAGGTATTTCTTTTTGTTAGTTTATAGCTTGTATTGTTTTTATATAAGGGTTGCTATATTGTGGGTTATTTTTTGAATATTTTAGGTTTAGCGGACTAGTTCGAACGTTTGTTGTTTAGTGTTAGAATTTATAATAGTTTTATTAATATTTATTGTTAGGAAGTTTTGTGTTTTAATTTTTATTACTATTTTTAGTAGAAATATATTAATTAATAAATGCTATAAGAAATTATACGCAAAATTTAAAGTAAGGAAATAAATGTTTTAATTGTTTTAATATTTATTAATATAAAAATAGAGTTGTTGGTTTAGTTTTTAATTAGTTAATTTTATTGTTTTTTGGGTCTAAGGGTGGTAAGTATTGCTAAAGTAGTGCTTAGTGCTTATAAAACTATTAATTATTGCTATAAACTTAAAAATAAATAGTCCTATATTATTTAATATTTATATATCTAGTATACTAAAAAATTTATATAAATTCTTATAGTATTGTATAGCTAGTAATTTTGTAGTATTTATTTTTTTGCTAGGTAAAGTTGTGATTAGATAGCTAAACTTGTTTATAAATACTTATATATAGTTGTAACTCTATTAGTTAGGTAGTATATTTTTGCTATTTATTACTATGTGTTGCTATACTATAGCTAATATAAGCAATAAATAAAAAAAGCCAGGAGTTTTATTTTATAATATTTTGTTTTTTTATAGTTATAATAATTATATATATATTATTTATAATTATATTTTAAATAAAACTAGTAATATTTTTGTTTTAATATTTTAATTGTTTTATGCTAACTTTAGTATATAATAATTAAAAATATATAAGTTTTTTAAATTAAAGCTATATAAAAAGAAATAGTCCTATCCAAAGTAACCTTAGGTATATATAGCTTTTTGTTTTTATTTTTTAGATTTAATAACTAGTTTTTTTGTTTGATTAGGTTTATTAGGTTAGTTTTTTAGGAAGTATTAAATAAAAAGTCTATAGTTAATATAAAACTTAGTATTTTGTTAGGCAGAACTAATACTATTATTTGTTTTTTAGCTTTTCTAGTTTTAATTATAAGAAGCTTGGCTGTTTTTTTTAACAAAGTATTAGCTACTATACTTTTTTGTTCTAGTTAATATTAAAAAATAATATTAAAATTTAATAAAAAGTTAGCCTAGCATATTTGTTGTATTAATAAAATCTATTTATTTAAAAAATATAATAAAGTTTAATAATTAGTTATTATAAAGAACTTAGTTTTAAGGAGCTCTAAGTAGTAGTATTTTAAAGTTTGTATTATTGTTAAGAATTTATAGTTTTAAATTAAGTAAGCTTGCTTAGTTAGCGTTATTATTTTAAAAAAATATTTTATAAGTTTTTAGGTTATATTTTTTTATTACTACTAGATAACTTTTTTTGTTATATTATATAAGGTATTTGTTTTTATTTACATTAGTTAGCTGGGCTTAAAAAAGGCTAGAATAAGTGTTTTATATATTAGTAGTTTTATATGTTTAAAATTTTATTTTTGTTCTAGTCCTATTATAAATAGTTTATTTTTTTTTAATAGTTGATTTAAAAAAGCGGCAATTTTATTAGTGTAATAGGTAAATATATAAATGTAATTATAAAGCTTAAAAAATAACTAGATTAATTTAGTGTTTTTAAAATTATTAAAGTTTTAATTTAGGATTGCTTAGATTTTTGTAGGGTCAATTCTAATTTTTATTTTAGCTTTTATAACTATTTTTAAGTAATTAATAATAAATATATTAAAATAAAACTTTTTAATATTTTTTTAATATTTGGTTTAATATAAGTAATAGATTATTTTTTTATAATAGGTCTAGTACTATTTTTTAGTTTTAGAATAAATTAAAATATTGTTTATATAAATATTTGCAAACTTGTTTAAAAGTTTTTAGATTTATATATTAATAAAAGCTTGCTATTAGGCAGGTTTTATTTTTAAACTAAATAGTAAAACCTTTTATTAAAATATTTTTTTATAAGTTCAAAAAAAGATAAAATAGTATAATTTTATAATTAATAGTAGTTAGTAAAAAGTTTTAATAATGTTTAGTTTTATAAATTAGGTAGCATTATAATAATTAAATATATATTTTTTTATTAGTAATTAATTATAAACTTATGTTTAGTTAATTTAAGTTTAAGTATAAACAAAATAAAAATAATGTTTAGGTTTATATTTTGTTTAATAAAGTTTATAGCTAGCAGCTTATTTATAAACTTTTTTTTAAATAGAATAAACTATATAAATATTTAATATTAATAAGGCTTAGAGGTATGTTTTTTATTGTTAGGTTTTAGTATTATATTAAATCCTAGTTATAATAGTAATAAAGTTTTAGATTTTTTTTTTAAAAAAAATCTTTTTAGGTATAATAGTTAAAGAAATAAAAAGTTTTATATTAATTTTATATGCTTAGGGTTTTTTTTTTCGGAAATAAGATTAGTTTATTATTAAAAATCTTTCATAATACTACTTAGTTAATTGAAATCTATTTTTTTTATAAAGTATTAATTATTTTTAAGTTTTTTTTAAGTAGCTTAGTATAATTATTTTTGGTTGTTACAAACTTAATTATAATAAGTTCTTTTAAAGTCTTTTTGGCTAGTTGTTTCTACCTATCTTAATAGGGGTAATTCTAAAAGTTTTCCATAATTTTTTTAATAGTAGCTTGGTTTTTTTTTTTTTTAGAAATAACTCTATAAATTTTTTTGTTTTAGGTTTGGGGGTCCTAGGTTTTTTTTTTTTTTTTTTTAGTTTTGGTTGTTTTTAGGATAATTGTTTTGTTTTTAAAAAGTTGTTTTAATACTTAATAGTATTTTTTTAACGCTTAATTGTATTGATTAGTATTTTTTTGTATTTTTGGGTTTATATTTTGTTGTTTATAGCTAAAAAGTTCAACTATAATTGTTAGCAAAAATTAAGCTAATAAAAATAGATTATTTAGCTAAATTAACTATTAATTTTAGGTTTTTATTAAAATATTTTGTTTTATTAATTATTTAATACTAATAATTATATTATAGCTAAAGTTAGTAACTTAGAATGTTTAGTTTTTAAATTATTAATTATTAATTTTTATAGTATATATTAAATATTTGCGGACTTTGCTGACTATTTTGCTTTAGTAATTTTAGAGCTTTTAAAGTTTAGTTAAACGAACTATTTTTATTTGTAACTATTCCTTAACTTTTTATGCAAATTTATAGCTAATTATTTAAAAAAATATAAGTTCTAGTATTATATAAAACTAAAGTTTTTATTTTAATACTATTAATTTATAATTAAATAAATATTTTAAAGGTAATTGATTTGTTATAGCTATATATTTTAGCTAAAATAAGTAAAAAAACTAATAAAAAAACTTTTCTTAGTTTCATTTGTTTTTTAAATTAAATAAACTACTAGAATTATTTTTGTTATAGCTTTTTTTTACTAGTTAAATATTTAAAATTTTAAGTTTTTAGTTAAAGCAGTTAATTAATATTTTTTTTTTATTATAAATAAAGCAAGTTTTATTATTTTAATAGGCCTTTTTTTTTTTATAGTTAGTGCTTGTTTTAATTGTTTTAAAATAGGTATTTTAGAACTTTTAAAGTTGGCTAAAAATTAGTAAGCTAGTTTGCTAAAAGCTTAATTACTTAAGTTAGATCTTTGTTTAGTTGAGCTAGTAGGTTTAGTTTATTAATAGTTTTTATAAGCTTATTTAGCGTTATATACTAATTTAATAATTTTATTAGTAAATAATTTATAAAAAACATTTAGATTTATAAAAGTTTTATATAAGTTTTTTCTTTAGTTTATATAAAAATAGTTCTATAATTTATGCTTTTATTATAACTTAGCAAATTAATATTTTCAAGCTAAGTTATTAAATATAAAAATAAACTTATTAATATTTTTATTAGTTTTATATATATAGGTTTAAAATGTTTTATAAGCGGTAATTATTTAGTTAGAGTTATAATAAGCTATTAATAAAGCTTAGATTATTTTAGTAATATTACTAAATAGTTTTTTAGTTAAATAAAAGTATATTTTTATTAATTTTTTAGTATATTTTTTTAATTAGCTTATAATATATTAAAGTTAGCTATTTTTAGTTTAGAACGTAATAATATTTTTATTTAGCTTTTTTGCTAGTTTATAAACCTAGTTATTAAATAAAGATTTATTTCCTGTAAACTTACTAGGATTAGTTTTTTATATTTTAGTTTTTTTGGTATAAGTAAGGTTTGAAGCGCTAAAAAGTAAGCTAATAGAATAGAAAATAGATAGGGTAGTAAGACTAAAAAGTTTAAAGTTAGTGCTTTTAAATATATTTTTTATTATTAAATTATGGTTGTTTTTAAAAATGCTAAAATAAACGTATTAGAAAATTAGCGCTTTACTTTTTTTATTTATTAAAAAAGTTCTATTCGAACTAATATAAAGTTATAAGCTTGTATAGCTATAATATTTATTAGTATATTTTTAAATATATTATTTATTTTAAATTGTTTTAGTTCTAGTTTAAATTTTATTTTTTTAGGTTTTAATTTTTTAATTTTTTTAGATTTTTTTTTAAGTATTGGTTTGCTTAAAATATTTATAAAAAAATCTAGTGCTTAATTTTTTTTTTTTTTTATAAAAAAAGAAATTTTAAAATTGTCTAATAGTAAAAAATTAATTATATTTAAGAGTTAAAGTTATTTTAATTGTTTAAAAACTAAAAATAAAATAAAAATATTTAAAGTTAGGTTTTTTATAGGTTGTTAGTTTTTAAGTAGTATAAAAATTAAAAGTTTTATTAAAGTTATATTAAAGTTAGGTTTATATTATAAAATATATAATTTTTTATATTAAATATATAATTAAAAAAAAAGTTTATTTATATTTTATTAACTATAATAAAATAAAATAAATATATTTATTAAATATTTATTAGCAAATAATTAGTAAGCTTAAAATAATATTATGATTAGTTAAGTAAAGTTTTTATAGCTAGTTTATTAATACTATAAACGAAAATTTTAAAGTAAAAAAAAAAAAAAGAAAAAAAAAAGTTGGAGTTTATAAAGTAAGTAGATATAAACTTTATATGTATAGCTATAGAGTTAGGTTAGTCCGTGCGTAGATTTCCTATTTTATTGCTATGTAGGTCTGGAGTTCTTATAGGTCTTGCTAAGACTATATAGACTATATTAACTGTTATATAACATAAGTACTAATTATTTAATTAGATGTCTAATTAGTTAAACTTTTTAAAATTTTAAAAAAACAAAAATTTAGCTATATTTTTAATTTGTTTAATTTATATAAAATAAAAAACTTGTTTTATACTAACTAATTATAAAAAGCAAGCAATAATTTTTTATTTTAATAAATCTAGTTATTACTTTTAATTAAAAATATTAATAGCAAAGCAAAGTTCGAAATTAAACAAATCAAACAATTAAAAATATATAAAAAAAACAAAAAACTATAATACTAAATTGCTTAAAAAAGCTATAATTTTTATAATATTTAATATATAGCTTAAAATTTTAAGAATATATTCATTAAGCTTAACTAATTTTATAAAACTTATAAAAAAATATTTAGATTTTTTATAAAATTATAAAAATAAATATATATAATAATACCTAATAAATATACAAACAATTATAAAAATAATAATAAAGTAATATAATATAAAAAAACTATATAAACTTAATATTATTAATAATTTTAAATTAAAACTATATTTAAATTTTTAGTTTTAAAAAAATAGTATAATAGTTAGTATAGTTTTAGCAAAACTTATAAAAACTTTAAACCTATATAGCAATAAAATAAAAAATTTATGTACGGACTAACTTATAATTTTATAGCTATATATATAAAGTTTATATCTATTTACTTTATAAACTTTGATTTTTTTTCTTTTTTTTCTTTTTTAGCTTAAAGTCTTTGTTTATAGTATTAATAAACTAGCTATAGAAGTTTTACTTGACTAATCGTAATAATTAGACTAAAACAAAAATAAACTTTTAAACATATAAAACTACTAGTATATAAAACGTTTATTTTAGTTTTTTTTTAAACCTAGCTAACTAATATAAATAAAAACGAATATTTTATATAATATAATAATAAAAGTTATCTAGTAATAATAAAAAAATATAACCTAAAAACTTATAAAATATTTTTTTAAAATAATAATATTAATTAAACAAACTTATTTAATTTAAAACTATAAATTTTTAGTAGTAATATAGATTTTAAAATATTACTACTTAAAGTTTTTTATAACTAAGTTTTTTATAATAACTAATTATTAAGTTTTATTATATTTTTTAAATAAATAGATTTTATTAATATAATAAGTTTACTACGCTAATTTTTTATTAAACTTTAATATTATTTCTTAGTACTAACTAGAATAAAAAAATAATAAAGCTTTTTATAGTAAAAACTAAAAAAGCTAAAAAGAAAAATAATAATATTAGTTTTGTTTAATAAAATATTAAGTTTTATATTAACTAGAAACTTTTTATTTAATATTTTTTTTAAAATTAACCTAATAAACCTAATTAAACAAAAAAACTAGCTATAAAATCTAAAAAACAAAAATAAAAAGCTATATATATCTAAGGTTACTTTAAATAAAATTATTATTTTTTATATAACTTTAATTTAAAAAGCTTGTATATTTTTAATTATTATATACTAAAGTTAGCATAAAACAATTAAAATATTAAAATAAAAATATTATTAGTTTTATTTAAAATATAATTATAAATAATATATATATAATTATTATAACTATAAAAAAAATAAAATATTATAAAACAAAACTTCTAGCTTTTTTTATTTATTTTTTATATTAGCTATAATATAGCAATATATAGTAATAAATAATAAAAATATACTACTTAACTAATAAAGTTATAACTATATATAAATGTTTATAAATAAGTTTAGCTGTTTAATTATAACTTTACTTAGTAAAAAAATAAATATTATAGAATTACTAGCTATATAATACTATAAAAGTTTATATAAATTTTTTAGTATATTAAATATATAAATATTAAATAATATAAAACTATTTATTTTTAAATTTATAGTATTAATTAATATATTACTACTAAAAATAGTAATAAAAAATAATATATAAAACTTTTTAATAATAAATATTAATATTAAGCAATAAGCACTTAAATTAATTTATTAAACCTAAAATATTTAAAAAAATAATATATAATATAGCAACTTTTACATAAAAATAATATAAGCTATAAACTAATAAAAAAAATACTTAATAGATTTTAAAATAAAAAATAAAGTTTTATAACATAAGTACTAACTACTAGATTAGATTTTTAATTAATTAAACTTTTTAAAATCTTACAAAACAAAAATTTAGCAATATTTTTGATTTGCTTAACTTTTATAAAATAAAAACCTTATTTTATATTAACTAATTATAAAAAACAAGCAATAACTTTTTATTTTAATAAATCTAGTTATTAATTGTAACTAAAAATATTAATAGCAAAACGAAATTTAAAATTAAATAAATTAAACAATTAAAAATATATAAAAAAAAATAAAAAACTATAATACTAAGTTACTTAAAAAAATTACAATTTTAACAATACTTAATATATAGTTTAAAAATTTTAAAATATATTAATTAAGCTTAACTAATTTTATAAAACTTATAAAAAAACTTTTAGATTTTTTATAAAACTATAAAAATAAATATATATAATAATAGCTAATAAATTTATAAACAATTATAAAAACAATAATAAAGCAATATACTATAAAAAAACTATACAAATTTAATATTATTAGTAATTTTGAATTAAAATTATATCTAAACTTTTAGTTTTAAAAAAAAATATAATAGTTAGTATAGTTTTAGCAAAACTTATAAAAACTTTAGACCTATATAGTAATAAAATAAAAAGTCTATATATAAACTAACTTATAATTTTATAATTATATATATAAAGTTTATATTTGTTATAATCAGTTAAGTAAAGCTTCTATAGCTAGTTTATTAATACTATAAATAAAAACTCTAAGCTAAAGAAAAAAGAAAAAAAAAGTTAAAATTTATAAAGTAGGTAGGTATAAACTTTATATGTATAGCTATAAAGTTATAGGTTAATTTATGCATAGATTTTCTATTTTATTACTATATAAGTCTAAAGTTTTTGCAAGTTTTGCTAAAACTATAGTAATTGTTATACTACTTTTTTCTAAAACCAAAAGTTTAAACATAGTTTTAATTTAAAGTTATTAATAATATTAAGTTTATATAATTTTTTTATATTATATTACTTTATTATTGTTTTTATAATTGCTTATAAATTTGTTAGTTATTATTATATATATTTATTTTTATAAGTTTTATAGAATTAGTTAAGTTTAATTAGTACGTTTTTAAAATTTTAAGCTATATATTAAGTATTATTAAAATTATAGCTTTTTTAAACAACTTAGTATTATAGCTTTTTATTTTTTTTATATATTTTTAATTGTTTAATTTGCTTAACTTTAAATTTTGTTTTATTATTAATATTTTTAGCTAAAAGCAGTAATTAGATTTATTAAAATAAAAAATTATTATTTGTTTTTTATAATTAGTTGGTATAAAATAGGTTTTTTATTTTATAAAAATTAAACAAATTAAAAATATAGCTAAATTTTTGTTTTTTTTAGGATTTTAAAAAGTTTAACTAATTAAAAGTCTAATCTAGTAGTTAGTACTTATATTGTAAAACTTTTTTTTTTTTTTTAAAATTTTATTTTTTATTTTAAAATCTATTAAATATTTTTTTTATTAGTTTATAGCTTGTATTATTTTTATATAAAGGTTGCTATATTATATGCTATTTTTTAAATATTTTAGGTTTAGCAAACCAGTTTAAACATTTGTTGCTTAGTATTAGAATTTATAATAGTTTTGCTAATATTTACTATTAAGAAGTTTTATATTTTAATTTTTATTGCTACTTTTAATAGTAATATATTAATTAATAAATATTATAAACAATTATATGCAAAGTTTAAAATAAAAAAATAGATATTTTAATTATTTTAATATTTATTAATATAAAAACAAAATTATTAGTCTAATTTTTGATTAATTAATTTTATTGCTTTTTAAGTTTAAAAGTAGTAAGTACTACAAAATAATACTTAATATTTATAAGATTATTAATTATTATTATAAACTTAGAAATAAATGGTTCTATATTATCTAATATTTATATATCTAGTATACTAAAAAATCTATATAAACTTTTATAGTATTATATAGCTAGTAACTCTATAGTATTTATCTTTTTGCTAAGTAAAGTTATAATTAGATAGCTAAACTTGTTTATAAATATTTATATATAGTTATAACCCTATTAGTTAAATAATATATTTTTATTATTTATTATTATATATTGCTATATTATAACTAATATAAACAATAAGTAAAAAAAGCCAGGAGTTTTGTTTTGTAATATTTTGTTTTTTTATAATTATAACAATTATATATATATTATTTATAATTATATTTTAAGTAAAACTAATAGTATTTTTGTTCTAATATTTTGATTGTTTTATACTAATTTTAGTATATAATAATTAGGAACATATAAACTTTTTAAATTAAAGCTATATAAAAAAAGATAGTCCTATTTAAAGTAACCTTAGGTATATATAGCTTTTTATTTTTATTTTTTAGATCTTATAACTAGTTTTTTTGTTTAATTAAGTTTATTAGGTTAGCTTTTTCAAAAATATTAAATAAAAGGTCTATAGTTAATATAAGACTTAATATTATTATTTATTCTTTAGCTTTTTTAGCTTTAATTATAAAAAGCTTAGCTATTTTTTTTAATAAAATATTAGCTACTATATTTTTTTATCTTAGTTAGTATTAAAAAATAATATTAAAGTTTAATAAAAAGTCAGCCTAATATATTTATTATATTAATAAAATCTATTTATTTAAAAAATATAATAAAGCTTAATAATTAGTTATTATAAAGAACTTAGTTTTAAAAAGCTCTAAGTAGTAATATTTTAAAGTTTATACTATTACTAGAAGTTTATAGTTTTAAATTAAGTAAACTTGCTTAATTAATATTATTATTTTAAAGAAATATTTTATAAGTTTTTAGGTTATATTTTTTTATTATTATTAAATAACTTTTTTTATTACATTATATAAAACATCTATTTTTATTTATATTAGTTAGCTAGGCCTAAAAAAAGCTAAAACAAGTGCTTTATATACTAGCAGTTTTATATATTTAAAAGCTTATTTTTATTCTAGTCCTATTATAAATAGCTTATTTTTTTTAATAGTTAATCTAAAAAGGCAGTAAGTTTACTAATATAATAAATAAATATATAAACATAATTATAAAGCTTAAAAATAACTAGATTAACTTAATATTTTTAAAATTATTAAAATCCTAATTTAGGATTGCTTAAATTTTAGCAAGGTTAATTTTAATTTTTACTCGAGTTTTTATAATTATTTCTAAATAATTAATAATAAATATATTAAAATAAGATTTTCTAATATTTTTTTAATATTTAGCTTAATATAAACAATAAATTATTTTTTTATAATAGGTCTAGTACTATTTTTTAGTTTTAAAATAAATTAAAATATTATTTATATAAATACTTGCAAACTTATTTAAAAGTTTTTAGATTTATATATTAATAAAAGCTTACTACAAGGCAGGTTTTATTTTTAAACTAAATAATAAAACCTTTTATTAAAATATTTTTTTGCAAGTTTAAAAAAAAGTAAAATAGTATAATTTTATAATTAATAATATCTAATAAAAAGTTTTAATAATGTTTAGTTTTATAAAATAAGTAGTATTATAATAATTAAATATAATACTATTAATATTTAAAACTAGTATAATTTAATTTTTTAAATATATATTTTTTTATTAATAATTAATTATAAACTTATATTTAAGTAATTTAAGTTTAAATATAAATAAAATAAAAATAATGTTTAAATTTATATTTTGTTTCATAAAATCTATAGCTAATAGTTTATTTACAAATTTTTTTTAAATAAAATAAACTATATAAATATTTAATATTAATAAAGCTTAAAAATATTTTTTTTTTATTAAGTTTTAGTACTATATTAAATCTTAGTTGTAATAATAGCAAAGTTTTAGATTTTTTTTTTAAAAAAAATCCTTTTAGATATAATAACTAAAAGGGCAAAAAGTTTCGCACTAATTTTACGTGCTTAAAGTTTTTTTTTTTTAGAAATAAGATCGGTTTATTATTAAAAGTTTTTTATAGTATTACTTAATTAATCTAAGTCTATTTTTTTTATAAAATATTAATTATTTTTAAATCTTTTTTAAATAGTTTAATATAATTATTTTTAGTTGTTATAAACTTAATTGCAATAAGCTCTTTTAAAGTTTTTTTAGTTAGTTGCTTCTATTTATTTTAATAAAAATAATTTTAGAAATTTTGCATAATTTTTTTAATAGTAGCTTAGTTTTTTTTTTTTAAAAGTTATTATATAAACTTTTTTTGTTTTAGGTTTAAAGATCCTAGGTTTTTTTTATATTTTTTTAGTTTTAGTAATTTTAATATTTAATTATATTAATTGGTATTTTTTTATATTTTTAGGTCTATATTTTATTATTTATAACTAAAAAGTTTAATTATAATTATTAGCAAAAATTAAGCTAATAAAAATAAATTATTTAGCTAGATTAATTATTATTTTTAGGTTTTTATTAAAATATTTTGTTTTATTAACTATTTAATACTAATAATAATATTATAACTAAAGTTAATAATTTAAAATATTTAATTTTTAAATTATTAATTATTTATTTTTATAATATATATTAAATATTTATAAATTTTGCTAACTATTTTACTTTAGTAGTTATAAAACTTCTAAAGTTTAGCTAAACAAACTATTTCTATTTTTAATTATTACTTAACTTATTACATAAACTTATACCTAATTATTAAAAAAGTATAAGCTCCGGTATTATATAAAACTAAAGTTTTTATTTTAATACTATTAACTTATAATTAAATAAATATTTTAAAAATAATTAATTTATTTTAACTATATATTTTAGCTAAAATAAATAAAAAAACTAATAAAAAAACTAATAAAAAAACTTTTATTAGTTCTATTTATTTTTTAAATCAAATAAACTACTAATGTTATTTTTATTATAGACTTTTTCTATTAGTTAAATATTTAAAACTTTAGGCTTTTAGTTAGAACAATTAACTAATAAATACTTTTTTTTACTATAAATAAAGCAGGTCTTATTATTTTAATGGGCTTTTTTTTCTTCTGTAATTAATACTTATTTTAATTATTTTAAAATAAATATTTTAGAATTTCTAAAGTTGGCCAAAAGTTAATAAGCAGGTTTGCTAAAAGCTTAGTTATTTAAGTTAGATTTTTGTTTAATTAAGCTAATAGATTTAGTTTATTAATAGTTTTTATAAGTTTACCTCATATTATATATTAACTTAATAACTTTATTAATAAATAATTTATAAAAAATATCTAAATTTATAAAAGTTTTATATAAATTTTTTTTTAAGTTTATATAAAAATAGTTCTATAATTTATATTTTTATTATAACTTAGCAAATTAATACTTTTAAGCTAAATTATTAAATATAAAAATAAATTTATTAATATTTTTATTAGTTTTATATATATAAACTTAAAATATTTTATAAATAATAACTGCTTAATTAAAGTTATAATAAACTATTAATAAAACTTAAATTATTTTAATAATATTATTAAATAGTTTTTTAATTAAATAAAAGTATATTTTTATTAATTTTTTAGTATATTTTTTAATTAGTTTATAATATATTAAAATTAGTTATTTTTAATTTAAAACATAGTAATATTTTTATTTAGCTTTTTTATTAGTTTATAAACCTAGTTATTAAATAAGGCTTTATTTTTTATAAATTTGCTAAAATCAGTTCTTTATATTTTAGCTTTTTTAATATAAGTAGGGTTTAAAGCGCTAAAAAATAAACTAATAAAATAGAAAATAAATAAAGCAATAAAACTAAAAAATTTAAAATTAGTGCTTTTAAATATACTTTTTATTATTAAATTATAGTTATTTTTTAAAAATACTAAAATAAGCATATTAAAAAATTAATACTTTATTTTTTTTATTTATTAAAAAAGTTCTGCTAGAACTAATATAAAATTATAAGCCTATATAATTATAATATTTATTTTAAGTTGTTTTAGTTTTAGTTTAGATTTTGTTTTTTTAAATTTTAACTTTTTATTTTTTTTAAATTTTTTTTTAAGTATTAGTTCGCTTAAAACGTTTATAAAAAAATTTAGTGCTTAATTTTCTTTTTTTTTTATAAAAAAAAAATTTTAAAATTATTTAATAATTAAAAGCTAACTATACTTAAAAATTAAAATTATTTTAATTATTTAAGAACTAGAAATAAAATAAAAATATTTAAAGTTAGGTTTTTTATAAGTTATTAGTTTTTAAATAATATAAAAATTAAAAATTATATTAAAATTATATTAAAATTAGGTTTATATTATAAAATATATAATTTTTTATATTAAATATATAAAAAAAAAAGTTTATTTATATTTTGCTAATTATAATAAAATAAAAAATATATATTTATTAAATATTTATTAATAAATAATTAATAAGCTTAAAATAGTATTATAATTAGTTAAGTAAAGCTTTTATAGCTAGTTTATTAATACTATAAACAAAAATTTTAAACTAAAAAAAAAAAAAAAAAAAAAGTTAGAGTTTATAGGGTAGGTAGATATGGACTCTATATGTGTAGCTACAGAGTTATAGGTTGGTCCGTGCGTAGACTTCCTATCTTATTGCTATGTGGGTCTGAAGTTCTTGCAGGTCTTGCCAAGACTATACTAACCGTTATAATATTTATTTACTTTATAAACTTTAACTTTTTTTTTTTTTTTTTTTTTTTTTTTTTTTTAGCTTAGAGTTTTTGTTTATAGTATTATTAAACTAGCTATAAAAGCTTTACTTGATTAATCATAACATATTACTTTAATATATATTTTATTATTAATATTATTATTAAAATTATACTTTAAATAAATAATAATAGCATTAATAAAGTATTAATTATATAAATAAATAAAAAAGCAACTATAATAATAATAATAAATATTATATATATTATTATAACTAGCATATATTTTTTAATTATTATTTTTGTTTATATTAACTATATTTATTATATAAGCTTTAATTATTATATTAATAATAGCTATTATATTTATTTATATATATTTCTGTTTTTATTTTAAATAATTTATTTCGTATAAAATATAATTATTAAATTAATAATTTTTTTAATTAATAATATTATTATTTTTATATTTATATTTTTGTTTTAATTTTAGCTATATAAATATTACTATATTAAAGTTTTATTAAAAAAAATATAACTATTAAATAAAAATTAATAATAATTATAAAAAAAAATTAAAAAAAAATTAAATATAAACTTTAAAAAAGCTAAATAAATAAATAGCATATAAATAAAACAAAAAATTATATATACTATGCTATATATAATAAAATATATAGTAATATTTAAAAAAAAAGCTAAAACATAAAAGTAGTAAAGTAAAAGGTCTAGAAAGTTTAGTTTAGAAATAATAATTTTTAATAAGTATTGCTTAGAAATTAAATATATAAATATATTAAAGCAAGACTTTCTAATATTTTTTAATCCAAGTCTTTAAGTCCTTTACTCTTTACCGCACCAGGAACTATTCTTTCATCTGTTTATTTCCGACTATTAAAATATATATATATAATGAGAAACAGCTTCTCTCTAAAAATACCTAGGTAGCACCAAACGTATCAATAGAAAACACTCGGTTGCAATGTGACGACGTATTGATTGGATCAACGCAGCCAGCAGGACGAAGACGTAAATGTGGCCCGTGCTCGCCATGGCAAACCCTCCATCGTATGAATGCGTCAGGAATACAGTGACGGATCAGCGCCAAGGGCGATTGAGCAAAGTTTTCGCATAAATGAAGGAATTGAGATACAATCTATAGATTCCTAGCAGAATCGACATCTTCAGGCGAATCAATCCATGGTTTCGTCATGTAGTTGGTTATTAACGTCAGTAACACCATTCAAGTCCGAGCAAAATCTATTCATCGCATCTGAATGATTCATTTTATTTGGCCCTTTTGGCACCCCCCAAACACATGCCTACTCGCTTGGAGATTTCGCGCAATGAAGGTCAGCACACGGAGGATACAACGATTAGATAGATACCTAAATGCCAGTCGCCACAATAACACGTAATATCTTCTTAGAGACAATCAGCCAGCTTTGTCTATTTTGTAGCTTGGATGTAGGAGATATTAAGGTAAAGGGCGATGCCCTTTTCCGTATATCGTGGAAAGTACACGCACGTATCTACACTCCCTGCAACTTGCTTCTCACTATAATTGCCAACACAGGCAACATTCCCCGAAAGTTGCTTTTCTTACCATGCTTCTCTTCCAGCATCAACCATTGTTGTACCACGTTCCCGACAGAATAATAGCTCCTACAGCGCCGACACTAACAGATCCAACAAGTTGCTCGTTAATTTTGATAAAATAGAGACCGATGATGTGCTCTGGCTTCTTCCCTTTGTATTTCCATGTCTTTTCTAAGAGCTCCCCACCTTTCGGCATTATATTCACCGTCGACTTCCATCTCGATCAGAGATGGAAGGCTTTCTGCCGAGAGGGTACGCGAGCTTTCTCGAGAAAAGGTCGGGTACTCTTCAACGACATCGGTGAGGCCTATCATGTCTGTGTCTCCGGATTCGTCAATTAGGATGGCGTCTCCAACCTGATATCCGGTATTTTGCTCATTGTAGCTGGCAGAAGCTCCTTGATCGCAGGATTCTTCGTTCTCATCATCGTCAATTATAATGAGACTTTTAGACTTAGAGGACCGTGATGCGATCACCACCTCATCAACAGGGTCAATGATTATGATGTCTTGTCGATTGCAGCGCTCTGCCGCGATCACGGATGTCGTCTGGAAGGCTCCCCTGCGCTTAGGGACAACACGATCTTGCCGCAGTAACCACTTCCTGAGGTGGCGGTATAATATTTCGACAACAACCGGCGGAAATGCGTTTCCGATCTGGCGGCTAATCGGTGTCATTTTCCCGACAAAGGTATGTTCCCTTGGAAATCCTTGAATGTCGGCCAGCTCCCGCAAAGTGAAGTCCCGCTTCCCGGAAGGATGAGCCCGTTCGGAACCTGAAGTTGTTACCGTACCGATTTGACACCTGTCGTCGTAAGGTTTCTTCGGGAATCTCGTGCTCTTTCTGGCCCTAGAAAGCATATCCTCAACGTTATGAAGAGGATCACGATTCCGACTACCAAGTGTCGCGTTGGTCAACACGGAGCGAAGCGTAACCGGAGCCGGTAGCTCCCTGCCTGTTTCGGCGTGTGTGGGCATCGGAAATGGTGGGAGCGCTTCTCCAGGACAAGACGCGATCCAAATTAAACGCCTCCGGGTCGAAGGTATCCTATACTCCTTAAACCGTAATGTATCCCAAGAGAACGAGTATCCCAGCGCAGTATATTGACCAACGAGCGCGTTGAAGAATTCTTCATTCCGATCAAACAGAAGCCCGAAGGTCTGTTCACTAGTAGACAATCGGGGGCGTCTTTTTTGGAGGACTTCTGCACAAGCGAGGAGGGCAGCGGCGTTGGCCTCGTCGTTCTTACCGGGGATGGTATGCGCGGGCGAGAACGGCTGACAAGGGGGCGCTGCCAATACTCGCGGTTAATAATCACTATTATTTTGAAGGAAGAAGAAGAAGAGACCTCTGAGAAGTACTCACATATATGTAAGAGATCCGCGTAGGGAGTTGAAGTTTCCAGCTCAATGAAATTGAAAATGCTCATCTGGTTTAGCGACACTTCCGGGAAATTCTCTTGGTATGTCCTACAAGCCGCTTCGTCGAAATCGCAAGCTACTCTTAACTGTAAGCCGGCCCGTCGAATGCCACTACAACACTAGAGTTCAGCAATTGTCATCTTGAGCGTGATCTGTGAGAGCTCAGAGGATTACTTACCACGAAGCTCCTCCAGCGCCACAGAACATATCATCAGCCGTGTACTTTTGGTTGTGCCCCAGGGTTAATATGGCATCCCGATCGTCCTTAGCCATATCGAGATCGATGCATGGTATAGAAACTCGAGCACCCTTGGAAGATCCGCCACGTATGATCCCGCCGCGAAATTCGTTTCTAAGCTTATCGTCGGCGACCCTAAAATATTCGTCCTCGATATCGACAGACCTGAGCCGAACGAGGGCACCACTCAAAGGCCGCTTAGTTGCCATTGCGCCTGGCGTGGGCCAATAGCGGGAGTACTTCCAACGCTGAACCAAGACGCCCTTATTTTCTATTTCTTCCATGCTGTTCCACTGTCGCGGGTCGAATCTGTGCGTAGGGAAGGCAGCGTTGGTTTTGGACAGCGCGCGGGTCCTCACAACTTCGGTAACTAAAATCTCCACTGCGGCTTGTATATGCTCCGGGCGGTTGTCTTCTTTGTTAATATCGTATAATGCGCATACTTCGTTTTTCATTCTCGGTAGCATCCCGCGCAAGTTGCGATTCCGTGTAAGCCTTATTCCTCGAAGAATCACGCGAGACCAGGTATCAGTGTAAATATCCGAAACATGAAGAAACTGCCAATTGTACTCGTTTTGAGCTCTTTGAGGCACTTCGACAAGTGTTCCCTGTTTTATTACCATACTTTTGTGTCGAAAAGAAGAAATCTTTGAACGCGTCGGGATTAAAGGATTCCGCAGCGGGACTGGTAGTCGACGGCAATAGTTTGGGTTGTTTCTTTCCACTTCTTCTAGTTGCTCAATTATTTGTATTTCATACTCATGAACACCTTTCTGTTCTTTCTCGTCCAGAGTTAGGTCGATTACTGGCACATCCTGGCCTGTATTCCGAGCATACTGGAGGCTGCGTACACTTTGCTCCAGGTGGGAGAGCCCAGCACTATCGCAGTCATCTTCGTCGAGAATTATAATACCATTGCGGGTTGGATAGTTCGTTTGAGACATCTTGGAGAAGGGCTGTGCAGTTTTGGACAGAGTATGGGCGTTTGGCTGAAGACTTTGAACATTCAGAGGTAAGAAAACAACGAGGGGTGTTGGGATAGAATCAGATTACACGTACCTTCTCGATACAACTCGCTAACATCCGCGGCCCCTCCTGCCCAGCCCGGACCGGCCCGCAATTGCCATCATCTGCTTGTTGGGAAGGCACGAGGCACGACGTACAAAAATACGTTTTATGAGGGCTGCCATGTCAGTTAGTCTATTCCCTCCGCAACATCATTAGGTAATTGTCCAACATACCATTTATTTCCCTACCCGAAGGGACTTCGCTTTGAACAGCCTGGAGCTTGAGCTTTCGGTAAGCCGTATCGTTTACAAGTTCGGAATTCTGTTGCATGTTTATAATTTAATGTTGGAGCAATAGTATGACCCTACCCCATAGCCCCCCTTCGGACGAAGAGCGAAGGCTACAACCGCAATTGTAATTCTTTAGTTACAATATTCAAACATAGGTACCTTTTTCTATCCCGACGGCGGTTTTTGTTGTAATAGTGCGTATCATCTAACAAGTATCATTCGGAAAGGTTGGTACCTATTGGAGTGTTTTATATGAGTATTGCTAGTGCAGTTATAATATGTACAAAAAGTCTCCAACAGTTACACCACTCATGTACCAGCGTGTCAAAAAAACGTGTCTCTCCCCTATACCTAGGTAGGTACTTAGATATGATTTCCTCCCTCTTTCTAATACATATTGTCAAAAACTGAAAGCTTCACTTAGTGAGACCAGCAATAATAAAAAAGGCCATAAGATCCAAGGTACGTAACGAATTTTGGTGCAATGGCTGGTCTCCTCATGTCTCGTCGAATCGTTATTAGCATTACTACTCCTCGATGATCTGGTGGATAGGAAGTAGCCATAAATGTAATATATTGCATTGTGACACTCTTTTTATCTAAAAGAGTCGTTATTAGGCTGGTGGCTTTCGAGCGAGCCCACGTTGCATGGATGTTGAACTTAATTATCGCATCGGTGATGTGAGGCGTCTTGAGCAACAGACTGGACCGACTACTCTGCATTCAACTCTTGAGCTATTTGCTGGGTAGTAGTGCGGAAGGATCTATCCACTTGATATTCGGTTGCGTTCCCCCGGGTGTCATGAAGACGTCCACTGGCCGACGAAATGGTTCGGCCTCCTTTCTTTCAAATACCTTCGTAACATTGCTTGCTGTCTCAGCTCCGGCATCATACCCGGGCCCAAATACTTTATACACGGCCATCGTGGTATTTACGCCAATGTTTCCACTTGGCTGGCCTGACCATTCCGTGTATCCCGCAGGCAAGATACTCGGGTCGAAATACGTATTCATGTACAAGCTGCGCTGCAACGCATTCCACGGCCTACCGAGAGAGCACCTATCTGCAATGATGGGTGCGATAGAGCTGTTGGCAGCTAGAAGCTGCGATTTTGAGATATAGACACCGTACTTGTTAGCGAACGTCGTATTGGTGCCCTTCCAGGCCGTGATGCCGCCCCCGCAATTGCGCAACAACAGACTCGAATGCTCAATGAACAGCGTCCCGAAGCCATATAGGAAATCCGTCTGGCCTGCGACTACAGTGTCGTAGAAGTACGCATTGCCTAACTTCCCGATATATACCTTCGCTCTCAGGTCAATCATGATGCCTTCAGTTGCTTGGGAGAGGACATACTAACTGTGTCTTGCCAACTATAGAAACCGCACGAGTAAAATCCGGCGTTCGCACGGCTGACGCCCAATGCATGCGCTGGGCCATTTGAGTAGGGAGTGTACTCATTGCGGAAGTCGATATTGTAAGCCCGGAAATCTGCGCACCCAAATGGCGTGTCATCTGGTACGGGGAAGCCCGTGGGACCGGACCCAGTCAAGGTTGCGTTCAGGTTAGGCCCAATAGTGAGAACGCCAGTATACACATTATCTGAGAAAATGGCGTCATGGTTCGCGGAGTTCCAATAGATCTGAACATCGTTCTCGTGCGCTGAGTCATAACTAATGTCTGCGTAAGATTCTCTACGGGATGGACGATCTGAGGTGCCCAAGAGGGTGAGCGGACCTTGTCGTGTTACGTTTAGCTGTTCCGTATATATCCCAGGCGCTATCAGAATGACATGACGGCTGGTGTCATTAGGAAGGGAAGAAATAGCGCTTTGGATCGTCCGGAACTCAGCACTCTGGTCCGTCTGGCTCACATAGATCGTCCCGGAAGGACAGCCGTCGAGTGGATTGGCAGTCCGCTTTTGGCATTGCTTATAAGTCTGAGCCGGGATATTTCTCGTAATGCCAGCGATGACGTCGCCAATGCCTAGTGTTAGAAACAGAAGCCCCCTAAGCCGAGCCATGTGAACAGTTATTGAACGTCAACAACTTCAGCAATCAATAGCAGCAGATCTACCCATGTTGAGCGGCATGGATCAACGGATGACCTTGGTCCGCCGCTGACCCTATCCTTTTATGTTGGTCCCATGATAAAATGGTATTCATTAGGATGGCTAAAAGAGGCCTTCATATTCGAGCGCTTCGAAAGTTCCGAGGCAACTCGGTGGGGTACCTGGCATCACTTCGAGTCCTGCTCATTGACCCTTGTGACTAGTGGAAGATTCAATCCACACAAGGCATTGACCTCGAGAAGCAGTGGATAACGTATGTG
Source organism: Ustulina deusta (assembly GCA_023159155.1). Taxonomy (NCBI): domain Eukaryota; kingdom Fungi; phylum Ascomycota; class Sordariomycetes; order Xylariales; family Xylariaceae; genus Ustulina; species Ustulina deusta. The sequence goes on along the minus strand of JAJNNX010000083.1, from coordinate 68,427 downwards.
CTGTCTCCCCCGACAATACCCCAAAAAGTGCTGGTGAGCACTCTGTGCGGAGAAATCTCTTGTTGTGTATCTATCGTTGGCTACCTATGGTACTGCATTGGGTTAGACCCCATGCTGATCATGTTGATGCGGGGGAAGCAACGGACTCAATTCATCTTCTATTACCCATTGACTCTAGCTAATACCCCAGCCTCTCCAATGAAGTTGTCTTGGTACCAGTGATATATCAGCCCAGATCTAACATATACCAACTTACGAGTGACGGAAAAATGCCTTCACTTTGGAATGCGGGTATCATACCTTGTTGAGATCGGGATGGCCATCGGGAAATGCCAGCTCTTTGGGTTGGCCGGGAGGCTAGCCCTTAAAACCGAATGACGGCCGCTATATGAATATGACTAGAACAGTTCTCTAGAAAGATAAATCCTATAGTCTCTTGGGTTTGATACTCCGAAAGACCGCAGTCATGAGGTTTCGGTACGCCAAAGAAGCTGCAGCCATCGCCATCTTGGCTACCTTGGCGGCCGCAACACCAGTAGTAGACGCAGGTATAGGCAAAGCTCTTCTCTCACGACCGAATATCGAGCCATTCCCTTACAATAGCGGTCGACCCAAACTGTACTCACCGCCTCGGACGAAGACATGTTCTGTGACAGCACTCGGTGATGGCGAAGACGACGCACCCCAGATTCTTGGTGCTTTCGGCGATTGCAATAACGGCGGCACCATCGTCTTAGATGGGAACTACACAATCGCCACCGCACTGGATTTGACGTTCCTAGACAGTGTCGATGTCGCGCTCTCAGGATCCATCACATTCAAGCCTGATATCGACTATTGGGTATCCAATTCATTCAAGTACGATTTTCAGTCTTCAACGGCATTCTGGAAGATTGGCGGAAGGGACGTCAACATCTACGGGGGTGGTGTGGGGAAAATAAATGGTGAAGGACAACTGTGGTGGGATGCATTCGCGTCAAATTCCTCTTTACTGAGACCTATCTCTCTGGTACTCGATGGACTTCAAGGAGGTTCTGTGACTGGTATACAGATGATCAACCCACCCGACGTAAGTGCAATGCCAATGAATTCGGATGGTCGAGCCCGGAGCTAACGTGCCATAGTGGTTCAACCTCATTGCGAACAGCTCGGATATCCTCATTAGCGATATGGTTCTCACAGCCAAATCTTCAAATTCCAATCCGGTGAAGAACTCTGATGGCTGGGACACGTACCGCTCAGACCATGTTGTCATCCAAAACTCGGTGATTGACAACACGGATGACTGCGTCTCGTTTAAGCCGAACAGCACAAATATCGTGGTGCAAGGTCTGAAGTGCACTGGATCTCACGGCATCTCTGTAGGCTCGCTTGGGCAGTACATCGATCAATACGACATCGTCGAAAATGTCTACATCTACAACAATACGATGACGGATGCCAGCGATGCAGCTAGAATAAAGGTCTGGCCCGGTATTCACTCCGACTTCGAGCCAATCCTGTCTGGCGGTGGCGGCTCTGGCTACGTCAAGAATATCACATTTGAGAGATATGAAAGCGTCAACAATGATTGGGCGATTGAGGTCAACCAATGCTATGGCCAGTCAAACAAAACGCTCTGCGAATTGTATCCCTCTAATATGACTATCTCGGATATCTACTTCATTGACATGTGGGGGACAACATCGTCAAAGCATGATCCTAAAGTTGGCACGTTAGTCTGCTCATCTCCTGAGGTAAGGTCTCTTTCGAGTCACTCATGATATGACTCCGGCTTACGCACCTACCAGCAATGTTACAATTTCTATGCGAAGAATATTTCTATCACATCACCGGAAGGGAAGTCTCAATGGGTATGTTCAAACTTCGACACCTCGGGTCTAGAAGGGTTTGATTGCGTCTCGGAGTAGTGGTAAATGAACGATCTGATCGGCGATGTACAAGCCTAGAGAGATGCGAATGAGCCACGCAGCCGATCACATTCCAGGACATGTATAATGAAGAGAACACACCCAGGGAGAGAGGTCCAACGAAGCAATCTGATCTGAGTTAATGGAAGGACGAGGGGTCATGCGCATGTTAGGGAGGTGCTCCATTCAAGCTCACGACAAGAGGCGCTTGACGTCGCGCCGGACAACAGAAATTACTCATATCGCCAGCATTAGCATAGTCCTCTCATCAGCGTGTTATGCTACATCGACTTAGTAACAGTTAGACTTCGACTGAGTGCAAATAAAGCCATAGCCATAGACAGAACCTCAAGGAGACATAGGCATGAAACCACCACATATCAACGAGTTTCTAGCAATCGCTAAAATACTAAGAATCACTGAAGAACCGCCGGATATCATACTACGACCAAAACACAGCGAGCCCCTGCCGCCACCCATATACCGTATATGCAGTCCATCGGCCAACACAACCGAACTGCCAAGAAATGAAGAATCATCGATCAGCCAAGTACGCCGCTAGAACCAACAAACCTTGGATAGTCGGTTTGCAGCCTCCAAACACGAATCACCCCATAACTTTCTGCACCCGAGAGCTGTCACGGGGGGTTGCCAATGCGGCTCTGTCGGATATGGAGTTATATTCCTCCATACCCATGACTTCTTGAAATCGGTGAGTGCTGTGCGATAGGGCTGTCAATATTATACCGGATTGCACGTTCGTACGGCACAAGAAGTGTCAGAGCAATGAATTGTTAGAATATCAAAGCGCGAATTTTTTCTTTTCTCCCCTCCCCCGCCCTGGCGAAAGCCATATCCCAAGGTCGCCCTCAGGGACTTCAATTATCAGACCTCGGGTGCGGCAAATATATTGCCTTGGTGATTGACAGTGAGTGGCATGGCAATTCTTGCCCGGCCCAAACAAATGAATAATTGCGACTTTCGCTAGTTTTTATAATTACCTTATCTAATAATTAGGCCCCTTCAAATATTTCTAAGTAGATGGCAGGAATGTCAGTTGTGCCCTATGTAGAGAGGAAAAAGAAACCCATCCGGATTTAACAGATGGGGTCAAAAAAGAGTATGCATCAGCCGTGAATCGAACACGGGGCCCATCGATGGCAACGATGGATTTTACCACTAAACCACTGATGCTGGGGTCTCGGGTTTAGGAGATGGATGACAAGGTCGTTGTTGAAGTAGATAACATGCGTAGTATAGCGCAATGGGAAACTGACGGGGTCCCACTCGCACAAAGATCCAGACCTATACCCCTGTTTCTCCCTCCAAGATTCTAACCTTAGTGGAAGTCACTATGACCTCATTGCTGTTAAGGGCGGATATCAACCATATGTGAATGGGTAAGCGATATATGGGAACGGCGGAAGACCTTGCATGGTGATTTGTATCCCGCTCCTTGGTTCTTTATTGTCATGCTGAACCGACGCATACATTCATGAAGGAGACATATCTAAAGAACGTTAAAATTATGATGTACACAATATAGCCGCAATTGTCGCATCGGCCGCTAGCGAGATGACCTCATAACCGCCCCCCTCCGTCTGTTCATGCTGTGTCGAGAAGAACAACTTCAGCCTCTGCTTCACCCACACTCTCAACAGATAGCTTATCACCAGCGCGCACGTCATCTACGAATGCGCCATCGCCCTCGTTGTACACTTCTTCCCGTCCATCTAAGCGGATCTTCGCCTTTCCTCCCTTATTCATGGCAAGATGAATGTATACCTTCCTCTTAAGATTCTCAGTAGCATTGGCGCCGACTACCCACTCGAACCTCTTCTGCGGCGCAATAATACCGGCACTCATAACGAAGTCGGCGTGAATGGGTATTGTGCCATCAATAGTGGGTTCCGCGGCCTGCTCCTGCTCGTGTGTGGCATCAGGGCCGCCTTTCAAGGGGCTTAGGATGGGGACGAAGCCCTGTCTCTTCTCCTCATCGTCGAAGCGGCGCGTATGGTACCGGGGAGTGAGCCCTCGCTTCCACGGAATGGCCCAGATCTGAAGGAAGTGAACTGTGTCCTTGTTGTGCTCGTTCTGCTCAGAGTGCGCAATACCGGTTCCGCCAGTGGTGAATTGGACGTCACCCCGATGCATGCGATAGAACTTATCCGACTGGGCACCTTCGGCGCCCTTCTTGAGCATGCTATCTCGGTGTGTTAATTCGCCCGAGATGATGTAGCTGAAGATCTCAAAATCCCGGTGGGGATGGGTGGGAAAGCCCGAGTTGGGCTTTACACGATCTTCGTTTAGCACCCGCAAGGATCCGAAATGGGTGAAGTTGGGATTGAACCAGTCAGCAAAAGAAAAGCTGTGATAGGTATTCAGCCAGCCATGATCGGAATGTCCACGCGCCGCCGAGCGGTGAGGTGTGACCTTGGCGTGCGAAAGAGCTTTTGACATTGTGCTCTTGATGGCGTTCATATGCTGGGGTGAATCGATGGGAGATGAAACGGGTAGATCCGAAGCTAGATGTGTTGTCGGCGATGGCCGTCCGCCTTGGGATGTGATAATAGCCGGTTGTTGGGGGTATTCAAACCGTGTCCCTTGGAGGAAACTCTTGATGGTATTCGAATTGTATATGATGATGGAAAATGAAACAACTAAGATCGACAAGGCGAGAACGATGCGCTTCATATATACTTCTTTGTGGTGCACCCTCAGAAGGTACGCCTTACAATATAATGTTCTTAGCAAGCAGATTACAATAATTGGAACGATCTGGCTGAGACAGGAAGGATCTTGGGTAATACTTATTCATTGCATGGCAATAGCGTACCTCTACACCAGATAGCTATGACAAAGTTCTTGCCTCGTCAAGTCCGCTGTCTTACATTTCTAGTCAACAAGGGTAGGCCTCGAGGGGTCTTGGAGGGGTCTTGGAGGGGCGAAAAGACGCCAAAAGAGAAATAAGCTCTAAGCCAAGCTTCTAAGTAAGCGATTACACACTGGTGGACCATGCTGCATGATGCTGAGTGAGCCCAACCCACTTCCTCACCTCCCCAGTTTTTGATCCACACAGCTGTCAGCCCCTATTACCTACCTAGGTAAGCTAGATAGGCTCCACTTACAGCTCGCAAAAAACTTCCAGCCAAATTTCAAAACTTTTGCTCCTCTGCATCAGTCAAGTTTGCCAGTCCCAATCCCAAACCCTGTGCCCCTTCGCGTATTTTGTCTTCACTACTGCGGCGTATAGGCTTAGTGTAAGTGTATGACGTAAATACACTGGATTCGGGATTCCTGCTGTGAGTTAACCGCGTATTTCCTACTTCGTCCTTGGTGTAATCTTGCTTCAACCCTTTCAGCCCTGAGATGAAATTGCACCAGCACTCTGTGGCTGGTGGCCGCCTTCATCACGTCACACGACCGTTATATGATGAGTTTTTATTTCTTTCAAATGTTCGACTTCTGATCATCAATGAGGATACATTCACTCTGATAACAATATGACGACTATATCCTTTTGTTTATGACTCGTGAGGAGCTTTCGCTGACATTAATCTCAGAGCGTATGCCTTTGCCCGTGGCTTTACCCAAGAGACTTCGGATTCCAACTCGCCTGTTGTTCTCTATAGATAACCAAGTATTAGACAGCCCTCGGAGGGGAGCGCGAATGGAGATGGTCTATGTCGCCTTGGTCGGCCTTTGGCGGTCGTGTGTAGGAAGATAGAAGTACTCACGACTTCGCCTCCTACCACAGCTTTAAAGGGGGTCTTCCTTCAGTCACAAACATCGCGCTAATGGCTGAAATAAATTTGTAGCAGTGCATATATTATCCCTATTGAAGCATCACCTATAGTACATCTTGTTCATTAGTTCTTAAGGTAAGATGCGATGGACCAACGAGTATTTTCGGTATTACTACCTATCGTTAGAGCGCATCTTTTGCAGTATTCATCTTCGCATTATCATGATTGATTGAACAAAGAGCTCCTTGAATGCCACGGCAAACAGGCGTCAAGTCTTCTATAGGCTATTTGCAGGGACAACATCTACCAATAACTAGCAACACTTCTCGGAGAAAGCAGAAAGTGAGCTAGCTACACCCAAGAAACCAATGCCATTCTTCTCATCCATCTCCATCGAACCACCTACTTAGTAACGTGACCATTAATATCCGTGCACTCAAATTTTAGGTAACAGAATGACAAGAAAGACCTGACTCCCATCTACCAGATACCGACACAAAACAGAAAGGAAGCATGGAAACGAGCAATCCTTTCCGGCTCCAAACTTCCCATATGTGCGAAAGGAGACACTAACACACGACCAGGTGATAGAATATCGCAGATGCTACAGAGCAGCCTAACGCGTTGCCGGAGGGTTGTGCAGGCATCTATGTGATGATGATCCGGCGAATCATTGTCTCTCTAGTATTGATACCTGGTGTTCTTACTAGGCATATTTGCCCTGCATCGCTGGGTACTAGGGGTCCGATCCCCTTAGAGAGACCAATGACCTTCTTCTTTTCCTTCTACTTCCTCGTCTTGTCTCTCTCTCTCTATGTGTGTATGTGTGCTTGCTTTGGTTCGCTCGGCATCCCAGCCAGTTTTAGCCTGATAGCATTTCATAGCAATTTAAGAGCCCTCTAATTTCGCCTTCTGTGAGCGTGATTATTCCCAGAAAATAATAGATATATTAGAGTACATAATGCAACGAGCTTAGGCATGCTATGGGCACAATGAAATGGTCCGCAAGTTAGCACAACTAACTCCCACTTCCCTAGAGTGCTGGTGTCCTGAGTTGCGATCCTCGTAGCTAGTTAAAGTATTGCTTATAACACACCTTCTTGACCAGAATTATGCTTTGTACCTCTAAATATGGGTCCCAGGACTTTAATCCGCGCTCTTGAGTGTTGAAGTTAAACCCATGCATGGTTTACTTGGTAATTATATTCCTATATATCATATTACAAGGCCAGCCCCAAGTTCAACTCTAACCCCTAGACCCAGGGATACCTCTCTTTGGGGTCTTTATATGTAAGTGTCAGCAACAGTCAATTATAGATCCAGGTAGGTTATGATGTTAATGCGGACAGAAAACCCTCTCATGTATCGCCATCAACTGAAAACTTTTGTGATGGTGTAGTTAACATTAGTATAAGGGTGGCAAATTAGAGAGACCAATACCTACCTACCTAGGGTGCAAAGGCGCAGAGATAGTTTGTGGATAGACCTTATCAGAAAATGTGATGGATATGACTTGAATATTAGAGAAGTCTTGGTGTAGGTAATGCCATTTACAGTGAATGCACTTCTTGCATTACATTACATTGTTTCTTCTGCATTCACTATTTGATTGCTACGTGGATAATAGATGACCCGGATATAAGCGCGTCTGGTCATATTGTCGCTCACCCTTTTATTCTATCCGTATGTATAAAGACATTTTAATCAGCCATCTCATATCATCCGCCATTCCTTCGCCAGCTTGGAGCTAGAGGTCTATACCAATGCAGTTTTTAAGCTACTTTAATTCCCCCCCCAAGAGCTGCACAAATTCAGCATCCCGGAATAATTTGCCACCTTTATTTCGCAACGCCAACCCCAAATTGAGAGCTACACATGTGATTGATCAGTAGTCCGACACCCGAAGAGCATTTCAGTGATTTTTGCGGATATACTATATACCCGTAGCCACACACTTCTCCACCACTTCAAGATTATCTCTCTGAGAACTGGAATACTTCCCTCTGCCTTTCCGGCAGCTTTAAGATCCTGAGTCTAAGACAAAGTCATCGTAGTCTTAGTTCTGGTTCTAATTTCATGATCACAGCTTTGGCTTCTCCTCGTCCCATTCCGGTTCCTATTTATCCGTCTATCCATCCACCCACCTACCTAGCTACCAACTTATCTCAGCGCTCAGACCAGCTAGCGCGTTTTTATTGTGGCTGATGGTACATGGCCCCACTAGCCTGAATTTCTGACTAATCATATTTTTTTTTAATTTTTCTACCTAAGCAATACGTAGCTAGTCTAAGTACTTAATACAGACCTAATCGCAAGTAGATATATGCTATGCTTTAGTACAGCTAGTATAGACCAAAATACTAGGTTTTTTTAACGCGTAATAGATGTATTGCGTTTTACTTCTGCTATTTTAGAAAAAATTATTCTAGCTGTTTTTTAATACTAGAATTGTTATATTTTACTTAAATTTAACTAAAATAACATCTTTCCTTTAAAGTAGTCCTAAGTTTTTAGAATTTTTAAATATTGCTTTTATTAATTATTAGTTAATACTTTGCGCGTTACGTATTACTCCTATCTTATTTTTTAAATTATTATTCCTTAATAACGCTAAAAATAGCAAAAATAAAAACAAAAGTAATAATAATCTATATTATAATAATAAAAATAATAATATTATTATTACTTAAACCGTCTAACTTTAGCGTTAACTATATAACTAAAAAAATATACGCTAAGCTTGCAATCTTTTATATAAAATAAAACAATATAACATTAAAGATCTTATTATAGCTTAGGTTAGCTTAAAAACGTTTTACGCTACAAAAAAACGTATTATATTTCTAGCAGATGCTTTATTAAATAATAATATCCGTAGAGCTTTATAAACCTATAGGGTTAATATTATAGCTTTTTATAAATTTAGAACTATTATTGTTTGTTAGTTTTGCTAAAAGCTTTATATACTACTTACTAAGCTTATTTTTGCTAATTTTAAGCTATATAAAACTTAACTAGATTAGCTTACTATAATTATACAAGTTTATAGTACAGCTTAGCTTTAAAAGATTTTTAATAGCGCTTAAAAAATACTAAAATCTAAGGTATTTAAACTTGTACGTCTGATTTTTTAGCTTTTCTAGAATTAGCAAATAGTATATAAAAATGTTACTAAGGTTTTAAATAATAGAAATGTTAGCTCGAAAGCCTATTTATTTTTTTTTGTTTTAATAAAAAAATATGCCTAAAATACTAATATATTTCTTTGCTAAATATTAGGCCTTTATATGTTAGCAAATAGAACACTATAACATATTATAAACACTTTTGCTAACTTAAGCATTATTGTTTTATATTAAACGTTTAATAAACTACTTATAATTCTAACAAAATTATTGTTTATAATAATTTTAATTTTATAAATAAAGTCCAAGAATTAGCTAAAAGTAAGCAAGATTATTTTGTTAATCTAACTATTGCTTATCTTATAGCTTGCCCTTTATTATACGGCCTGCTTTTATAAAAATCTTTTAATTTAAAACAATTTTTTATAAAAGCAATAATTTTAAAATACTTTATCTTAAAAAAACTATTATTTAATAAAGCTTTCTAATACTTTATAAAATTTTCGATTAAGAACTTTTTTAAGTTTAAAAAGTTGCCCAAGTTTTCTAAAGTTAAATATATTAAGTATATAAATAGCCTATATTTATAGATTAACGCAATCTTTAAAAACAAAAAAACAATTAATAGCAAATTATTATTGCACTTTTAATAGCGTGCTATAATATAACTAATTAACTAATTTATATATTTAAGCGTTTATAAAATCTATAAAAAGCTTTAGTAATACTGCCTTAAATTTAAAAAATATAACAATCGATTGACCTTTATATATAGCGACTAGAAAACTACTTCTTTTATTTGCTGTATTAAATATTTATAATCTAAAACTAGCAAGCCCTAAGAACATAAAAAATAAATGTTTTTAGTCCCAGCCCTTTTTTATATCAAGCTTAATTATATTAAAATATTTTTTTATATTTTTTGGAATACTAACAATAGTAAAGTCCGATCGAGCGCTATTATTTTAGCAAATATTAAATTTTTCTAACGCTTAAAACATATTAATAAAAAAAATATTAAATATTATTAAACAATTCTTTTACTAATTTATAGCTTTATATCTTATATTTTTACGTTTATAATAAAAAGACTTTGCAATAAAAGCTTTTTTACTTTTTATAACAAAAATATTAATATTAATTTAGTTTAAAAGCTTTTTGCTATAACTAATCCCGATATTTTAAATATAATCCTTAATAATATCTAATTAACTATTTTTATACTTAATAGATAAACTAGCAAATATTTTAGTATTTCTATTAATAATATTAATACTAAATTCTATAACTATTACAAACTAATATAAACTATTAAGATCTTATTAATTATTTATAAAGCTATTTGTTATAGAGATTTTGGTATATTAAGAGATATGATTCTTTAGTTTCTGATTTTTTTCTAAAAAAGTTGCTTTTTAAACTATGGTTTAGAAATGCTATATTTCGCTTAGCTATTTTATAAAAATATTTTTAATAAAAAAACTTGTAATATTATTCTTTAAAAAGGTTTTATTTGCTATATTACTACTAGTAGTAATTATAAGCTTATTGATTTATTTTTAGAGCATATTAATACTAGCTACGCTTTTAATATTAAGCATAACAAGAACTTAACCTATAATATTACAGCTATATTTATTTGCCTAGCTCTTAATAGCAGCTATTTAACTATTATTTAAAAATCTATTAAAAGCACTTTTAATATTTATTTTAAAAGAACTTATATATTTAAAAATATTACTATTAATATTATTTCTTATGTTTATAAGCTATTTAAGGATAATATAACCAAGCGTACGTTATAACCTAAAATGTTTAATATTAAAAATATCTATTAGCATAGTTAGAAAACTTTTTTAGACAAAGTTAATAATTTTAATAATATTATTCTAAAGAAAGATAAAGCTGTTTAATATTTTATATCTGGCTTAGCTAGGGGTAGTACTTAAGATAAGATTGTTGACTAGGGAAATAAAAAATAGCGTTTCTTTAATACTAATAAGCCTAATAACTTCTAAAGGGTTAGTCTAGGCAACCTTAGTACTTTAGAGTAGTTTAGTTAGTTATATTAGTTAGTTATGTGTGCTATAGCACTCCAGACTTATAGGCTTAATCATTTAAGTGTACTATAGTACACTAACTTTAAATAGATATTTATAGCTATTATAGTTATATAGTTAATATAATATTAATTAGCTAATACTTTTTTTTATTTGCTATAATATACTTAAATTAAGCTTTAAAAAAATATAGTATACTATAGCACACTTAAATTAAGCTTTAAAATGTTGTAGTATATTATAGTATAAATCTTTTTAGTATTTTTTTTTACTATAGCATACCTAGTATATTTAAAATGCTCTAAAGCTCTATTTAAGTGTGCTATAGTATATATTTCTAGTTATTTATGGCCACTGCCTTATTAATATTACTACTTTTGCTGCTGCTACTCCTACTACTACTACTACCCTTATCATTATCACTATTACTATCACTATCACTATCATTAGCAGTAGTAACAGCAATAGCAATAGCAACAATAATAATAACAATAATAATAATATGTCTAACGCTGGCCCTTCAGGGCATTATAACCCCTATAATATCCCAGACTTGCTACTACTACTACTACTACCGCTACTGCCATTATATTTTTGCTTTCGCCGCCGCTACACCTACTACTAGTAAGGTATGTTTTAACCTTTATTTAAATATTAATATTATTTAATCTGCTATAATATTTAGCTACCAAAACTACGTAAAAGGCTATCTGCTAGAGTTATAAAGTTATGCAGCGCTAATATACCACCCTACTAACTGCTCCTTTTTTTGCTTCCTTTCTTAATTTCCTAACTGTCTAGCTGCTATAATATAAGCTATAAAGCGCTTATAAAAACAAATTTAATTTTTTGTCTAGTACTACAAGCGCTAATAAAAATATAAGAACTGCTTTATAGCAAGTTTTAAGTATTGCTCCGTAGTAAGAGTGCTTGCGCTACGCTAGTAGTAAGAACTTATAGGATATATATATAAATAGCCACAAAAAAGCGTACGCTAGCTATATTTATAACAACCAAAAAAGAAAATATAGCTATAAGTTTATACTAAGTTTACTAGCAAAATATATTAGCTAATAGTATATTTATATAGTTATGTCTTTTTCTGCTTCTATTTCTGTTTTTACTTTTATTTTTGCCCCTGCTTTTTTTTTTTCTCTTCTTCTTTTTTTTCTATTTTTTCCGCTGCTTCTGCCTCCTCTTCCGTTTTTTATTATATAAAATATATCTACTAGCCCTTTAGATATATTAGAATTGCGATCTTAATTCCGGGCTATATTAATAACTTAGCAAGCTAACGTTAAGCAATAAATAAAAGAAAAGTTGCGGGTGCTAGCCGAGGTCCAGCAAAAATAAAAAGATTTATTAGTACTATTGCCTAGTATGCAGGTTTGCCCCTTGGAGCAGTTATTTAAAAATAATAAAATAAATAAAAATAAAAATAATAATAATAATATAAATAATATTATAAATAACCTTAGCTTATATATAAGCTATTAAATTTGATTTTTATTGTTATTTTTAATAAGCATATATAAAATATAACGATTTAACTAAATAGGCTTAATTCTTATATACTATAATATGCTTGATTTAATAACTAGTTAATTATATATTAGATTATTTATTTTTTAATTATAACAATCTTTACTATTAATTAGCTAATTCCTTTTGTTCCTTTTAGTTCTTAGTTATTATTATTTCTACTGCTTTGGATACATGTACTAAAAAAGATCTTTGTGCTAAAAGTAGCACGAACTCTTTTTTTTTACAGAATCTTATCTTAGATACGAATTATAGCTCTATTACAGGCTCTTTTGTTAGCTCGCTAGGTACAACTCTTATTCCAGCGTATAAAAAGTTTAAAGAAAGTATTATAGCACATTTTAACTAATGCTTCTCCATTAGTATTAAAAAACTCCTAATTACAAAGCAAAAGTACTGCAGTAGTAAAGCTTTAAAGATCTAAAAAGCTTATAGTAGGTCTAATATGTTCTTTGCTACTAAAAAATTATTATATAACAGCATATTAAAAACATGCTTTTATAAACATTTTGCTAATAAGCTTAAAGCAAACGCTTATAACTAATCCTTAAGCTTTTTCTATGCATTATATAGAAATCTACTACAAAGCTATAACTATAAAAAAATTAGTATTAAGTTTCTTATTATTTAGTTTTAAAAAAGGGCTTAAAGCAGGCATAAGTCCTATATTATTATTATAGCAGTTGCAATACTAGCTATAATTAATAGAACGCTTATACTTGAGATTAGCGTTATTAAGTTTTTAAAAAAACTTTAAAGCTTATTAATAAAAATAGATCAAATTAAAAAAAAATTGGATATCCGGGTTAAGTTTTTTATGTTTAAATATATTAACTTTAGACCATTTAACGCTACTTGCGCTAAAAAAAATATAATTCGCAAAATTAGTTTTTATTTAAGCTTGTTCAAAACAAAAATTATAAAATATAAAACTATTTATATTACTAGTATTGCTTGCTATACTACTATTAATATTGTTAGTATTTAGCTCTACTAAAAATATTTTTTTAAAATTGCTAGCTAGACAAAGCTAGAAAGGTTATTTTTTTTAGCGCCTATACATACAAAAAAGAGCTTTAGGTAACTAATTATTTGTACTAAAATAATTAAAAATCTAGTAAGGCATAAAAATATATATAATGCTTTAGCTTTTAATTTTATGTATAGCTTATTTAATATATTGCTAGATATTTATAATACTAGGCTAAATAGGCAGATTATACTAAACAATCCGTTTAATGTTAAGCAAATAGAAACTTATACCAAATATAATAGTTATAAGCATAATATAAATTAAAGTATTAAAGCAACTAAATTTATTATAGATTTGATTTTTATTAGCTAGTTAAACATTAGCGTTATATCTAGTAATAGTTTTTTTTATTTTTATTAAATTAAATCTTTTTTTATTAATTAGAAACTAGATCAAATAATAATATATAACCTAAAATATTGTTTTACTATTAATATAAATAATAGTTTTAGAAATATTTCTAATACTATTAACAAAAGCTATTTTAAACAAAAATTTGAATTAATAGTAGTTGCAAATATAGCTTTATAATAAAAGCTATATAGTAATAAAAATTTCTAAACAATTAATAAAAATATAAATAATTTTAAGCTATATTTAGTCAAATCTTGCGCAATCTAAAATAAAAGTTTAGTACTTACGCTTAAAAGTAGTTATATAACTAAACTAAAACAATTAATAAAGTAAAAAAAATTATAACATATATAAAAACGTAAAATCTTATCAAAACTTTTGTTATTTTTATACAACATATAGCTTATTAATAGCAAAAAGCCTAACTACTATATAAAAGCTAAGGCTTTATAACACTGCTTTAAACTTTAGGTTTAAAGCTTGCTTAGAACTAAAAAAAATATAGTTATATTTGCTAGCCTAGATTTCTAACCAAATCTTTTAGTTCTAAATATAAATATATATTAATAATTCAATAGCTTTATAGTTTTAAGTTTTAAGCTTACTTTTAAATATATATTTATATTAATAAAAATAAAAAAAGATCTAAAGATATCTTTTTTAATATTAAATATTTATACTTAGCCAAACTATATTAAAAAAACAATTTAAACCGTAATCAGATCGGTAATAGCAGTAAAAATATATAAAATAATATTTTTATTATATCTAGTAGTAGTAATAAGTACTATATTAACTTGCTAGAACGCTAAGTAATAAATAGCGCTAATCTAACTTTTATAAGTTTTTTTAGTACTAATAATAAAACAAATTATAATAGTAATAAACAAGCATTATAAAATAATGTTTTTAAAGTAAGATATATGTTTAAATAGCTATTTATAATATGTTTTAAATAATAAGCGCTAGGTTTTCTGATTTTTAGTACGCTCGAAAAAGTTACTAATAACTTTTGCAATATTTTTAGTTATAGGATTAGCAATAAAATTAAGTGCGCTAACGCTAGTATAACCGCTAGGCGGGCTAAAAAGTTTGCTTAAAAATGCCATTATAATAAAAAACTGTACTATAAGCAAAAATAGATTAGCGGAAAAATTAGTATCTAAAAATAAAAGCCCAATTTTAAGTATACTGTTAGTTTTTTAATCAAATTATAAGTTATATAGTTAAGTTTTTGCTAAGTATATTAGTAGTAATATAGCATTAGTTATTTTGTACTTAAGCAACGCTCACACCTAGTAACCTAAGCTAAAAAAATAACCCTATTAAATTTGCTAAAAATTTATACTTAGAGAATAGCCTTATAATTGCAAGTTTTGCTATATTTTTTTTAATTTAATTAGAAGTTGTTTAATCTATTAAAAAGGTAAGTATATATGTATTTTTAAAAATAGTATGTTAATTAAATTTCCTAATACGTACTATAATAATCTAACCTAAATAAATAAATAAAAACACTTTAAAGGTTTTATAACTAGTTTTATTTTTAAACTTAAATTAGTATATGATTTGGAATATTTTTAAGCAAGTTCTTAGGGGGTAGGGCGTTAATTTGTTTACGTATATTTTTTTATTTTTTAATATATTAAAGCACTATAATACCCCCAAATATAAAAACTATATAAAAAATTAATAAAAAGTAACCAAGTTATTTATTTAGCTCTGGACGTTGCCCGTTTATTTTTATTTATTTTATTAAATATGTAACAACGAAATGTTTAAAATAGATTTTTTGGATTTATATGGGCCGCGTATACCCTTTTAGACTTTTTTTGTATTAAGTACTCAGATGTCCTTCATAGGTTTTTTTGTATAGGCCCACAGTGCACCGCCATAGGTCCACAAAACATCAAGAAGATGTATTATGGGCCTATGTGGGGCGTCTGAAACTGAGATAACTACCAACCCGCCTTGTTTATACGAGTGCAGTACCTGCTTTAACGCTACCCCGCCTTAACGCTACCTACTGTAGTGGGAGATTGAGGGGGGCCGGAAGGCTTCTAACCCTTCTGGAAGGGCCAGAAGCCTTCCGAAATTCACAAGCCTTCCGAAATAAACAAGCCTTCCGGCTTGGGAAGTAGCTCTAGGGCAAATTTTAGTATGGAAATACTTCTATAATAGTTTAGGGCTTCACAACTAAAATCTTAAGGCTTCGTACGCTATAGCTAGCAGACCAACCAACCCATACAGACCTACCTTAGGTATACAACAGACTGCTATACAGACCTAGCCGTACTGACCTAGCCATACTGACTGACCTAGCTATACTGACTGACCTGGCCATACAGACTTGGCCAGCAAATTCTAACTTAGAAAAATCCAGCCCATCCCAGTCAACCCACCTTTCTCCACCATTTTTACACATACACACACACCCACCCACCTTGACTGGCAGCCATGCCACTACCCCTACTAGCCTTACTACGGACCTAGCCAATTGTATGGACCTATCCAGTCGATCGGGCTACTTCGTATACCCTACGGCGCATATACAACAAAGGTTAGCCTGCTTGGCTATTGGTTGGTTGGTTGGTTGGTTGGTTGGTTGGCTAACTGCAGCCCAGGCAAGTTACTTACGCCTATACGACTCTTTTACAGCTGCTAACAAGTAATATTTATATGACTACGACCTGTACGTAACGATCGATTGAACCGAGGGCTATGGTGAGGGCTATGGTGAGGGCTATTGTGAGGGCTATTGTGAGGGCTATTGTGAGGGCAATTAGGAAGGCAACTAGAAAATAGGTTAGGTAGTATTTAGGCTTCTAATAGTAAGTAATTAAGCAGTATAATTTAGCAATATTTAGTGCTTAATAGTAGTAAAATATAGGGCAGTTATAGGGGGCTCACAAGCCTTCCGGATTTCACAAGCCTTCCGGAATCCACAAGGCTTCCTCAGGTAGGAAGCCTAATATTTTTTAGAAGGCTTGTGAACCCCCTATAATTCACGCTACAGTAGGTAGGCTGACTTACCTAAAGTCCCTGTGAAGGCACTATTTTCCAGGCGGTCCCCTGATCTTGTTGTCACTGAGGAAGTTACCATTAGCCCCACAATATCTCAGAGGAACACACGGGCCTCTCTTTGCCCTTCACCATTCATTCACACTTTTCCACTGCTGCCCACCGATTTGCACATTGTATTTCACCAAAAACTATCACAAAGGTTAGTAATGTCCGCTGTCATAGGTTGTCGACTACCTCCAGCTGACTATCAACTTTCTCGATGCTCAACATCAGTCATCAGTTAGGCTCTTGAATCTATTTACGTACTTCTTACAACTTGTTTTAGTTGGGACATCGCCGATCAGTCAAGTTACAGAAGCACCTCTGTAGTCGGCCTTCGATTATCCATGGCAAGACGAAGCACGAGAGCCAAACGCAATGCCGTGCCTGTTCAAGGTCAATGGGATATCCTCCCGCACGGCATGGGCGTTCTCCCTACTTCTACAACGCAACCGGCAAACCAAGTAACGCCCACACAAGAGACTTTGGGCCAGAAGAATATCAACAACGACAATGCCAATTCTCAGCTTGAGCCTGAGAAATCCAAGGATGAGACAGATGACACTCTCGTCCTAGGCGTTAGCTCTATTATTGAGCCGCAGCTTAACAAAGACTCTGCCAGCATGGTAGAGGATGCATACCAAGATCCCTTAGACACCACTGCACCTCAAGAACCCAAACAAGTGAACCAGGAGATCAAGGAAGAGTCTGAAAGTCCGAACCAAGTGACCACATTGAGGCGGTCAAAGCGAATACGTACACAAGCCAAGGCTGATGGACATGGTGAGGCAGAGCAACAGGCACCACCAAAGAGGGTCAAGACGCCACCCAAGGAAGTAAAAATTGAAGGTGATGTTCCCCAAGATCTGCCAGAAAAGCCCAAACGGGTTCCCCGCAAGACAAAGGACAATCCATACGGATTAACTCCAGGAAGAAGTCCCTTCCCTGACTGGCAGGCACCTAGTGCCGCTCAGTGTGAAGAAGTATATCGGCTTCTGGCAGACCTGCATGGCGAGGTGAAACAACCAGCCACAATCCCTGCCCCCTCGCTCGAAGTCGCGGGCTGCGGAGAGGTCCCCTCTGTCCTAGACGCTCTTCTGAGGACCCTCCTGAGCGGCGCTGTGACCTTTGATGGTGCAGACAACATGATGAAAGCTATCGTTAAAAAATACGGTGTTATTGATGATGAACTTGCAAATGGTTCTATCAACTGGAACGAGATTCGACTGTCTACTATTGAAGAGCTAGAGGACACGATCCGCATTGGTGGACTGGCCAACAGAAAGTCCACAGCCATGAAAGGCATCCTTGACATGGTGTACCAAGACAACATAGATCGACGCGAAGCTTACCTGGCTGAGAAAGCAACTGGTGTGCCTGCTAACGTCTATGGCGCATCAGAGAAGACCCAAGGCCAGAAAGAGCTGGAGATTTTGAAGACGGAACGGAACATCCTCTCACTCGATCACCTGCACGGGTTACCTGTTGATGAGGCAATGAAGCAGTTCACAAAGTTCCCTGGAATTGGCGTGAAAACAGCTGCTTGCGTCATCCTCTTTTGCCTTCAGCGACCATGCTTTGCGGTTGACACGCATGTTCACAGATTCTCCAGATGGCTGGGTTGGGCTCCTGCCAAAGCGGACGAGAACGACACATTCAGCCATCTAGAAGTCCGTTGTCCCGACCACCTCAAGTATGGATTGCATCAATTGTTCATTCACCACGGAAAGCAATGCGGCAGATGCAAGATGTCTACCGTGGAGGGAACCAAGGAATGGGAGGCGATTGTTTGTCCTCTCGAACACCTGCTCGTCCGTGGCAAAAGGATGACAAAGATCCAGAAGAAGACACAGAAGAAGACCAAAGCCAACAGTCAGGAAGCCAATGATCAGGAGGTCAATGATCAGGAAGCCAATTATCAGGAGAACAAGTCAGACTCAGAGCTTTCAGAGGTTGACGAGGCCATTGTTGATGATGAGAAGCACGACTGAAGTCTAGTATGCCGAGGTAATGGCACACAATTTCGACAAGGCTCTGGATTGTGGTGCGATCGGGGGAGCACCGAGCGAGTTTGATGGGACCTTGCTTCCAATCTGCTTACCTACAGCGTGATGTATAGGCGAAAGAAGTGCTTGAACAGGTAATGGGACATGATTAGGTATCTATCAGGTTTCGAGTGCTATTTGCAGGAATCAATCGGTCAGGCAGGAAAATGGACAATTTACCTAGCTTAGCTTAAGGTACACAGGAGCTTAATTAAGAGGGCCAAGTCGTCTCTTGCTAGTCTAGATTGGGCGAGCTTCCGCATGAGGTGCCCACCTAATGGAATACGCCTACCCGACTTATTCTTGGAGAGGCACAGTGTAGTCCGGAGATATGTTTCCAAAAGTTGCGTAGCTGCCAGCCAGGTAGTGTGTATATGTAGGCACTTTTTGTAAGATTTAAGTACATACATACCTCCTACACATGGCAGGTGCTGGCTGTAGCTCCATGGGTACCTTATGTACAGGTAGGTACACTAGGTATGTATACAGTGGCAAATGTGGTCTGGTGAGGGGCAGTTGGCAAGATCAGCCCAACAGCTGCACGCGCTTTGAGGTGGGTTTATGTCACCAGGAAGACTTGTCGCTGGGACGCCGTCGCCAATTCTAGTTCCATTAAACAACACCAATTCCACACATCTTATCATCCACTTCGCAAAGAGATGCCACGCCGATCTCCATCTTCGTTTGTAAAAATCTCGCAACAGGTGTGAGATGGAAATAATATAGGCACCCTTTATTTGTATGGCTTTAATATTACCTGGCTGCAGCAGTTTTCTTTCGTTGCTCCGCTTCAATCCTGTAGGTTTGTCGTCACCTGGTCATGGTTGAAAGAGCAGGGAGACCTCTGCGTCCCTAGGCCCCTCGCGTGTCAGTCGCACTCATAATGCAGCGTTCGGACCTTCCCCGGCATTTCCTGGCCTTCTTCTCCCTTCAAGTTTCGAGCCCTGACGCTGACTTCTCTTCCATCTTAGATTCCCATCTCTGATCAAATCCCTACCTCTACCTCAATCTTTGATTCGACGAACCTCGACTACGACAATTACTTCCTCCCTTCCATCGTTTCGCAACCGGATCTTGCTTGCCCACAGGCGACGCCATACCGAGGAGGGCCAGTTGGTCGCCGAAGCTTGATCATATTGAGCCCTCTACCTTCTGCATCCCTCCCTCATCCACCTACCGACATGCCCATGCAGAGACACGATGGCTGGTGTACACAACGTGCTAGATGCAGGCTTTGGGAATCTGCGAGATATCCCGTCCGATCTCCACCTCTTCTGCCCAAGAATTTCGGCCGACGATGATGACTACGAGGATCCCGATGCCGTCTCCAACATCAGCCCCGACGAGAAGCAGCAGAGGATTGAAGCTGGCCAGGGGAGACTGGATTTGATGTATAGCTGTTCATTGATTCTGGGTCTTTCTGAAGAAGCTGCTGGTCCCCACCGTACTGAATTCGATTCTCGATGCAGCGCCTTTCTCACGACATGTGCGAGCTGTGTGCGCAACTGGCACAAGGGTCGCGCCGCCTTTCTCAAGGACATAACCCCGTGAGCCGGAACTGCCCTGGCTATGCTGTTATGCCATGCTAACTAAACGCCTAGGATCTACGAGGACTCCGTGATAGAGGAGATGAGGAACCGCCTGAACCAATTCGATTTCGACCGAATCACCCACGGCCTCGCAGCTGCCGAAAAATTCATACTCGCACGCGACAGTATTGTGACCCAAAGCACCTTCATCAAAGAAGGGCAGGCCGACCTCTTGGTTTCCATCTACGAGTCACTGTGCTGCATAGCATATCTGAGCTCGCCGGGAAACCGTACACACTTTAATTTCGTTTTCACGACGATTCAGAAGCGGAAACCGCTAAAGTTGTACGAGGTCCTCCCCACCACGACCCATTTCCTCTTCGATGAGGATCAGACCCGCAGAGACTTCGCGGTCCAAACCTTTGAACGGAAGCCATTAGTCACCAAGTCGGATTTTGATTGGGCTATAAACGACAGCCTCACAGACGCCATTCTCAAGGCCAACAGCAAAAGCACTGACGACAGCACCCTCCAGCGCACCTGGGAAGGGTTCCTATACATTCTCGACGCTCTGGAGGAGAATATCGTCATGGAATGTTTGCGAGGGATGACTGTGCAGCCAAGTATCTATGAGTTAATGATATCCCAGATGCCGCAGCTCCAATCTGCCGCCGTTTTGAGGGCCGTGCTTAAGGCGTTCTGCGGTCTCATACACAAGTCTCCGAAAGCTTTTTGGGATGCATATAGCCAATGGTCACCGCCTTCTATTCTCGAGCAGATTATCAGAAGTCCTGCCTTTCGACCGTTGCTCTTGCAGTCTGGTGAGCACGATATGACCCCTGACGGACCTGCCGCTATCTCTTGGGTAAAACCATTGATAAACTCGATCTCTCCAAATCAGAAGACGGATGTTTGCGACAAGTTGGTCCATCATCTTCTTGGCGATTTCGCCAAAGATCCAAGCATGTCCGAAGAAGGCAAATTTGCATGCTATCGTGGTGCGACAGAAGCGCTTTCCTCGTCACTGGCGGGATTTGTATCTCCCAAGTATAGGCTTCATGCGGGTTCATCCACGATTCATACCAATGCGCTACTAAACCTCACCCTGAAGTCTAAGGATCTCATCGTTCGGCTTGCAGAGCTCCCGGCTTCGAATTTGCAGCAGGCTTCGATGTCTAAGGCAGCGTTAGCTGTGATCGGGTCTGCTCTGGCACTTGATTCGAGGATCACAGCCGAGGAGTTTAATGCTCTCCAGGAGAACGAAAGTCATGTCCAGCGGGAGGTGAAGCGGGACTCTGCTGGTCTATGGGAGGCCTTCTTAGAGATCTTCCAGCCAGGAGCCTATGAGCTTGCTAAGGCAATGTTATTGGCTTTCGCACCACTAATTACTGTGGAGATTTTTCGTCCTCCAAAAAACACGAAGTTGTCACATATCAAAACAGACTTCAACTCGGAATTCCAGAAGACTGCAGAGGTCATTGAACGCGTAGTGGGTCGCCTGGAAGGCTTCGACCAAACTGCTATAGGACAGCTATGTTTGGAACCTACGACTATGTACCCCATCGTTGCGACATTCGTACATGGCGAGGAGCCTGTCAAGCAGGCTGGGGCATCCTTCATCAGGGCGATCACAGGTGAAGACGAACGTTCAGATGTAATTCTTAAGCTTCTTAGGATGCACTTTGTCCCCATATTATCGGCGTACACCAAAGTTGTGAGTGATATTACATTAAAAAAGTCGCTCTGGTCCCCGCAAAGCAACATACTTCATTATTCAAGGGAGATTCTCGACAGTCTTTGCAGCCCAACCTCAGGAATCCTAAGGTCCAGGGACTTAACAATAGCCGAACAAGATGTGCTCGGAAATTGGTGGAGTTCTCAGTGGATATTCCTGGAGAATGCCTTGTTTCAGACAGATGCATGGAGCCGAAAGGTGGACATGGAAACGATGAAGAATTTCTGCCGTGCAGTCATGGAGCATGCAGAGGCCCTGCTCGCTCAAGACGGGCTCTTGGCCTCAGCATTGAGTTCTAGGTCCTCTCATGCTCCTTCAAATATCGGCGGCGATGCTTCGAGCAAATCGATGAGAAACATCCTAGAGAAGCCACGTATTCACTGTATGGGTCTCTGCAAGATGCTTCGGCTTAAGGACTATTATCTTGTTGGCGTTATCGTCAATGTTTTAGGCAAGCTTCTCAAACGGCTCCGTGAATTCGGCATGGAAGTACCTAGGGCGCCATTGGCGTTTATCAAGGATACCTGTATTAAGGCCGAAAATAACCGCTACAAAACGATGACGAATATGAATGATGGACAGCGTGCTGAGTTGATCAAAGCTCTCGGCGAAGAGGATGTCAAAGATGAGGTCGAAATTCTCTCTGTGAAGATGGTTGAAGGACCTAAAAAGCAAACTAAGCTCGACGCATGGTCTAAGACAGCCAGTGAAATTTCAAGCGCTTCAGCGAAATCAATTCTCAAGTCGAGTAAGGATGACGTGAGTGAGTTGTTGAAGGCGTCGTCTTCTGACAAAAACCGGTCTATTCTTGAACAGATGAAGGCTCGGCAGGCTGTCCCAAAGAGCGCACAAAAAAGTCTTCCGAAGAGTCTTCCGAAAAGTCTGCCTAAGGCCCCTGCTGTTGCTTCTATACCATCGATTAGAGAGAGACGGGCTAAAGAAGCCGAAGAAAGGCGCAAACGCGACGCTGAGGCCATTGCCAGAGCCAAAGCTCTTCGGGCCCCAAAGCAAACTGTTGCTGGCGAAGGCTCTGGTCTTCAGGGGCTTTCAGGCGTTCAAGGCAAAGACTATGCCCCAGCCCAAAAGAGTGAAATTATGGTGAACTCATCTTCTGAAGATGAGGCTGATTCGGAAGACGATGCCGAGTTTCTGAAGCGCACAGGAACTGCTCGCAAGAATAATGGCGATGCACAGAATCGCATTCAGTCAATGAAGCTGAACCCTCGGGGTCCGGTAAAGAAGATGAAGTTGCAACGATCCGCAAAGGACATGCGAGCTCGGCTCATTCCTCCCATGGATGTATTGCACCAAGCTATCCTCGAGTGGGATATCTTCCATGAAGGAAGCGACCCCCCTAACGGAATAACATGCTCTCGAGTAGCCGAGTCGTACAACGACCCGCAGCAGTATAAACAAACGTTTCTTCCATTACTGATCAATGAAGCATGGCGGTCATTCGTAACAGCCAAGGACGAGGCAACCTCGAAGCCATTTGAAACTAAAGTCGTGAATCGGATGAATGTTGACAAGTTCATCGAGGTGAGCACAGCCATGCCTATTACAAATAATAAGGATAGATTCCTCTCAGAAGGTGATATTGTTCTGTTCTCCCATGCGCCCAATCCTTTAGAGGCAAAAGACGAGGTGCATTGCCTTGCTCGGATCTGGCGGATTCAATTCAAGAACGGCAGTCTTGAGGTTCAATATCGCCTGAGCAGCCGTGCTGGGCCCATGCTATCGACCCTGATGCCTCAGTCGGAGTTCTACGCGATCAAGATTACTAATATGACAACAATTGAGCGCGAGTACGCGTCTTTGGAGAGTTTGCAATACTATGATTTAGCACCTGAGATCCTGGAGGCGAAGCCATCTCCAATGCTCTCCTTCAGTGAGGAAGCTGTAGAGAAAGCGATGAAGAATTACCACTTGAATCAAGGTCAGGCCAAGGCGATTTTGCATGCAAAGGAGAATGATGCCTTCACTCTTGTCCAAGGGTATGTGTATTTTTACCTAAAGCCTCTGCTGTTATCTAACATGAACTAGACCCCCCGGAACCGGGAAAACAAAAACTATTGTTGCCATGGTTGGTGCATTGCTAGCCGGAACCCAATCTACTCCTTCGATGGGCACTGCAATTAAGCGACCCGATGGCCTAGCTCCTGCAGGTAACAAGGGAATCACCAAGAAGCTTTTGGTGTGCGCACCCAGTAATGCGGCCGTTGATGAGCTGGTCCTACGTCTGAAAGCGGGTGTGAAGTCTATGAATGGAACTTTCCACAAGATTAACGTTCTGCGACTTGGCCGTAGTGATGCTATAAATGCAGCAGTTCGGGATGTTACCTTGGATGAATTGGTTAAAGCACGCGTCGACGGGACCCAGAAAGAGAATAGCGGTCCTAGCTCAAGAGAACTGATGCATCAAGAAGCTGGCCAAATCAAGAAGGAGCTCGCTGACCTCCATCCTCAGCTCGACTCAGCACGAGAAAGGGGGGATCGCGTGGAAGCCAACAGGTTACAACGGAAATTCGACGAATACAAACGGCGCCAGGCTCAGATCGGCGCAAAGATCGATGCTGACAAAGATAGCGGGAACACCGCTGCCCGAGAGAATGAAATTCGCCGTCGGCAAATACAACAGGAGATCCTCGACTCCGCTCAGGTTCTATGCGCTACCCTTAGCGGTAGTGGTCATGAGATGTTCAAGAATCTAGCCGTGGAATTCGAAACTGTCATTATCGACGAGGCAGCCCAGTGCGTTGAGCTTAGTGCGCTGATTCCGTTGAAGTACGGGTGTTCAAAGTGCATTCTAGTTGGAGATCCGAAACAACTGCCACCTACTGTGCTTTCGCAATCTGCGGCTCGTTACGGCTACGACCAGAGTCTTTTTGTTCGGATGCAGCGAAACTTCCCTGATGACGTTCACCTCCTTGATACTCAATATCGTATGCACCCAGAGATTAGCTTATTCCCAAGCCAGGAATTCTACGAACGGCGGCTTGTAGATGGTGACGATATGGCTAGGCTCCGTCACCAACCGTGGCATCAAAGCGAACTCCTCGGTCCCTATCGCTTCTTTGACGTCAAGGGTATTCAGGAGAAAGGCCACCGCGGTCGGTCACTAATTAATTTGGAAGAGCTGAAAGTTGCAATGCAACTTTATGAAAGATTCACCCTTGATTACCCGCAGGTGGATCTTAAGGGCAAGATCGGTATTATCACACCATATAAAGCGCAGCTTTATGAGCTTCGTGATAGATTTACTCGCCGATATGGAGATAAAATTACCGAGTATATCGAGTTTAACACTACTGATGCATTTCAGGGTCGGGAATGCGAGATCATTATCTTTTCTTGCGTTCGTGCCAGCCCCACTGGTGGCATTGGTTTTATGACGGATATTAGGCGTATGAATGTCGGCTTAACACGTGCGAAGTCGTCGCTTTGGATCCTGGGTGATTCCCGAGCCCTCGTGCAGGGGGAGTTCTGGAACAAGTTGATTGAGGACTCTAAGACTAGAAATCGCTACAGCGCCGGAAATGTTCTGGGTATGCTGAAGAAGCCCAGTGCTAAATTACCTCCGAATGCCAGCCTCCCGGTACCGCTATCTATATTACCACCATCATCATCATCATCATCATCACCGTCATTACCTCTACCCCGGAACACGCAAGATCTTAGTGCCACGATAGAGCCGCACGAAGGTTTATCCTCTTTCCTTCCTAGTAGGCATGACGTTGAGGATGTGATAATGGAAGACGCGCCTCCCATGAAGCCAGTAATACCCAACAGATTCAAAACGCCCCAGCTACCAGAAACCTATACACTAATTGAGCGGAATCGCGGTATAAATCCCACGACTTCAGGCTTTGGTGGCCTCAATGAACGCGGCGAGCCAGCCCTCGTTCCAAGATCGACATCAGAACGTCCTGTCATTCACGAATCCGGCCTTAAGCGACACAGAGAAGATCCCGACGCAGGGAAATCATCCAAGAGAGTAAGCCAATGATGTGTCGATCACTTATAATCTATGCCTAATCCGAACATCCTCAGGTTGCAAAGGAGGGAGTTGGCAAGATGCCCCCCGCTGGTCCTCGTGCAAGGCCACGACCGCAGGACCCGGCAGCTATGGCTGTCCTTGGAATACCACCCAATCCCTCTTCGACTGTGGGCAAAGCGCCGTCGGCGCCGCCTAATGCACCCAAGGTTTGTAATCATCTTAATACGGCGAATACCAAGCTAACGATAAGCACCAGGGACATTCAATTTCTCGACCGCCTAAGCCTATGGTACCTAGGAAGAATAATCCCCCCGACCCCTTCATCAAGAGAAAACCGAATAAGCCTCGTTAATGTTTTTATTCAGTGGTTCTTTTCTCGTAGATATAGACGACTACAGAAGTAATCGGATGACGGCGCGAAGACGCGATATAGTTCTACGGCGTTTAAGGGATGTGTAAAAAGATAGGTATATGATGGCTGTGAGTGGCTATACATGTTTCGCGATGGCCTGCATCTAGACTTGCGGAGTTCCGACATTCCAGTTACGTTTCGACGTTCGAGCGATGGTATGCCGAATAAGCAATAGGTACATAGATAGCTACATCGGTAGAGGCTCGTGTACCTGTCCACCAAGGCACGAGGCAGCCATCTTCAGGAATAATATCCGGTGGCGCAGAGTAGACCTTTTCGCCACCGATGAGTAAAACGGCTGCCAGGGTAAGTTGACCGCTTTCTTTCGAGACATCATAAACTGGAAGTGAAGAGTTCAGCAGAAGCAGCCGTGAATACGCAATCGAAGAGACGGCCTGTAAATCAGCATTGATAATATGACAGAATGTTTGCTTGTAGTCATGCCAAGCTCAAGGGTCCCATCATGCTACTCGCCTATCTACCTAAGTCTACTATTGCTTGGCTGGCCCTTCATTCACCTCATCCCGTATGAGCTTTATGTCTATCGACTACCCTATTGTCAAGTCACACTCTCTGAATGTATTTCCCACATACTCAAAGGAGCCGGTCTGTGATAGGCAGAGCACGGCGCTGACCTTATTTATCACACATGACAACAACCAAATTAAGGTATCTTGCAATATTGGATTACATACCGTCATTATTGGGGGCCATTCATTATCTACATGTTGGTACCGTATCCGGAAACTCAGGGACTGCTCTTGTACACCACGACCTTAGTGGGAGAGTTGGTGAAATCCTCCTTTTGATATATACACGAGTTGCTATTCGTAGTGGTACGGACCACATCGCAAATTGTTAATGTTAGAGATTAAAGAGGGTATGGGGGACGAAATGGATAGGAGTGCGTCTTCAGCCAGAGCGCAACCCTGACGACCTATGACCCGGGCGAGATTCACTGCTGCCGTGGAGACTCTGAGATCGCCGAGTCCCAAGTGGATCGACACCTGATAAGGAGCTGGACGAGACTTCGACTGAGCGAGACCGTCGGCGGCGCTGCTGTTGACGCTGCTGTTCCGGCGAGCCCGCTGGTGTAGGGAACGCATACGTCAACCTCGCGCCCTCGAGGATCCGACGCTGCTCGCGCAATAGCCCATTCAAATCCTGAAGCAGCATCGGTACGGCGCGAATCCACGTGTCACGACTGCGCTCGAGCTTGCGCAGCCGCTTCTCCCTCTCGTAGAGTCGCTGCTCCCGCAGCGCCTCGTATCGCTGTATCAACTCCTCGCGCGGCAGGCTCTCGAGCGTCTCCCTTTCTTCCGCCAGCGCCTTTGCGATATACCGTGCCTCGCGCTCCCCTCGCCCCCCTTTCCGACGGGTGAACGACGGGGCGCTGGGAAAACCGCGCCTGGGCGTGGAAGATGAAGATGTGGCCGGGGAAGAGGATGTGGGGGCGGATCTGGTGTCTTCTCGCTCGTGATGATGAGAGTGGCCCGGAGTAGTGTCTGGTGGCCTTTTCGGAAGAGATGCCGGCATGTCGGGTGTAAATGGTTGCGATACGGGTTCCTTCCCCTTCCCCTTGTGCTCCATCTGAGCCCTCGGCCTCTCTGTGTCTCGCTGTCTCCTCTCGCGCACTCTCTGCTTTCTACGCTGGGGTCTCTGCTCCACGCCAGGAACCGATATTGGTGGTGGCGGTCCTGCGGGCGGCGCCTGGGCCGAGGGGTCGTTTCCCTCTTTCCCCGCCGGGGCTTCGGGAGAGTTGAGATCCAGAGGCGATTCGGGGTCGGCAACGCCTGATTGCGTGACTACAATGGGCACTGATTGGTATGCCGTGGCGGTTTGCGCCTTGAGAAGTTGCGGCGAGGAGCCTGTGGTGTCTATACTTGCGGCGAAGGAGTGGCGTGGCCGATCTCCACTGCTCATACCACTACCGTTGCCGGTGCTGTTCGTGTTACTTTCATTGGAACCTGGAGAAGAAGCGTTACTAGTACTGATGACTTTCTCGATCATTGCGCGTGGCGTTGACACCGATCCCTTTCCTCTTCTGCTCGATTTTCGTGGTGGAAACGTCAAGGTTATTATTGGCTTTTCTAGGGCACGACTAGTGCTAGATTCTGCCACATCTGTGTCTTTTGAGGCAGTTCCAGCGGGCACATCTTTACCCCTTGATCTAGGTACGGTCATCTCAGCTGTTATCGGCAAGGACATATGTTTCCTTTCGCTGCTTTGCGTTATCGCAGCTGGGTCCGAGGGATGGGGGACTGAGCGAGCGCTACCGACGGACCTGCTCTTATATACATCTCTCGCTTTTCGGGGGGTATAGCGTTGCTCCTGGCTAGGCAAAAGAGGGATGGAATGGGATCTCGCCCTCCTCGAAGGACTAGATAGGATAGTCGGCTGCTCCGGCCGTTCGGACACGGTCGGCGGCGGCGAACTAGATGACATCGACTCATGGTCCTCGGCGACGGGGTTGAGCACCGTGACCAAACGATTAGAAGGTGACTTCTTCCACATGCCAAACATGGAGTTGACCTCCCTTTGGAAGGCAGCTTCTATTGAGTCGAAAACGGGATATTGAGAGCTGGGCAGCGGCGCCAAAGGCGAGTATTGCATCGGGATAGAGATGGCGATGTAGCGATGCCCCCCGGTAGTCCTCGCCGAAACGGCAGTATCGGGCAACGTGATGACGGGCGGTCGCCGCTTTCGGGCTTTGCGGCGGTATCGAAACACTTTTCTCTTGAATTTGTCCCATCTATCGTCTTCGGAGCTACTACTGAAATGGTCGGGTATAGACATGTAATTGGTTGGCGGAGGAGGCGTCTTCTTAAAGAATTGAATCAGGTCCTGGATCTCAGTGTCCGTGCTGTCGTCCTGGGCCATATCTCCAAAATCTTTGACCTTGGGGACGGTAGGGCGCGAATAGATACCATGTTGTGACCGCAAGGCACCTGTATCCCCTTCTCGCTGCGTAGCTGGCTCACCTCCTAGTCGTGCGCCAGACATTGGGCGACGGAGTGACTTGACAGACAAGGAATAGGATGAGTTCAGTTTCTTCTTCCCATTGTAATATATGTTCACGACAACCTCGATATCAACAATCGCAAAAGAAACGGCTGGCGGAGCTCAAGGGTTAATTTTTATTTATTTATTTATTCGTACACCCCTCTCCCCCCCAGTCTCAGGGGTATGTTAGGGTTGAGGCTGCACGAGGCAACTTTCCCTAAAAGCTTATATTGTGGTGCCACGTTCTAGCTCTTGTCAATATGACTAGTGCTAGATGTAACGTGCTTGAGAATCACCTCGTATATGGCCTCGACTCAGGTGTACAGAGTGACGTGTATGTAAACCAACCTTCTTACTCTCTTCATCAGAACTTCTATTTCCAGACAGAAGCAGGTGAATGCAAGGGACAAAGTCGCCGTATCGCAGAGAAACCCTACGTCTTACGTAAATCAGACTATGAAGACCTCCGCAGAGGGGTGCTTTTGACTAGCCTCTTAGCAAACAGGAACTCCCTACTGATATGATGCCACCGAAGATGGACGACCTTGGTGTTTATTGCCGGAATATGAAAAGATTTCGCAAACGAAATCATGAAAACATAACTTTTGTTTCGGCAATTATCAGTTTTTGTCACCCCAAACTAGAGTCTCTGATACCCCCCTGTCCTTGTAGCCAGGTAGTGTACGGTAGCACGTTATCAGAGGCGGTGCAACGTGCAGGCTGCAGCTAGGTACGTCAACTAGGTTGACAAGTGACTGAATCCAGTCATCTGATTTCATGCACTAGAAGCTTTAAAGTTATTACGGGTTGCATCTGTTACGCGGGGTCACTCTAGCCGCCGTAGGAGCTGGGTTCGTCTAGTGACGGCATGATTCTTGATAACTCCAAGGGTCTGCCTGGTTGGTTATTTCTGAGGTACGGAAATTCACTGTTATGAAATTGCGCCTTCGAGACTGCATGCTAATGTATAAAAAGGCAGACGACATTGGCGCGTCTTTTTAGAGTCGCCATCCCATAATTGTGTCAGAGGTGGCTTTCGTCGACCCCCGTTGTGCTCCAATGTGCATAAAGTATACACCCGTGGATCAACAGGAATGAACGTTGTAAATACCTTTCTCAAAAGAGAAAATTGGGATGACCCAAGAAATCTTTGGGATAGCGAGTTGGCCTAGGACTCGCTCTAATGTGTACTAGACCACCCAAGGGTGTTTTTTGGTAGTTCTAGGGATTGGTGATAGTGACGCATCACGGAAGCTCCTGTTCAGAAGACTTGGCGCACCTTGGTAGTCTGCTGGCCGCGTAACTTAGATGTAACCAACAAATGATATAGAAACAAACCGAAGGTGACTTAGTGCCTTGGAGGAGCTAGAGACTATTCATGACATCGAACAAGTCTACCCTGTATTCTTTGAGTCATGAACCTCCTGTCGAGTCATTGAACGACGCCGGGGCAACTTAAAATCAACCACACTATACCGTCATCTGACAGCAACTGATCGTCCTCCATCTATACCTATTTACCTTCTAAACCCGTATATGCGGATTAAAGTGTGGTTCGAGTGTGCCAAGATGTTGTAGTATGATCTCATGGGCCGGAAGAACACCGAAGTGAGATTCACACTGCGTACACATCTACTGCAACGGCTACGACCAGTTTTCTTATTTTATGCAACGTAGATGCTTAGTCGGATTGACTGAAAAAGTTTACCAGCACAAATGCTAGCAAATAGCTATCATGTTGCCTCTACATATTTTAGAGTGGTAGGATGACTTCGAATACACCATCCACCTCACGAATGCATACTGGGTCAGTTTGACAAGAGCCCAACAACGTTATTTCGTATCGCGGGAGCGTATTTACGCTGGGAAATTCCAACAATCTTGGCATCCCAGGTCCTCTCGAATGTCAACGGGCGGCGGGGTTGATATGTATGCCTGCATACTTCAAAAGAAAATAAATATAGAGCCATTCACCAGATAGTATACGGTATTTGTCTAATCTAAACTTTGCTGACTGACTATAAGCCGAAGAGCCGAAGACGAGGTGGCTTCGTTTAATTCTAAATTGTATCTCCAATTAGTTGACCTTGCATCGAGTTACGACATCGCAAAACTCTCAGATGGACTGGACTGGTCAACCTGAGAGTTCGAGCCTTAAAGACAACAGTGAGCGGTTTAGGTATTTCCCCGGTGCCTTATTCTCATGTGTGCACTGCCCTTCGTTGGTGTGGTTGGTTGGGCCGGGGCACTATTCTCATCGGAGCGACAGGTGTGGTAATTGATAGATAGGCTGTGCTTCTTTCAAGTCCCATATGAAGTCTGGATATGGTAACAATTTTGGCATATTGGAGGTCGAAGCCGGTGCTCTTGAACGAGTTAATTATTTGATCGATAAACTTGTAGTTTCTTCCAAGGTAGTGACTCAGGAACTCGTAGTCAAACTCGCATGAGGAAAGGGAATATCGACGCACATGAAAAATCGAGATATGATGATATGCCACAAAACTGAGGGTTGCCAGGAGTTAGTACGACGAGTTGGGGAATGTTGATGGTGGCATTGGTTAGGAGTGTCTTGGATCAGCAAAGATTATTACAATGAATCATCACATCCTCGAAGAAGAAGCGGCCCGTCGAGTTAAAACCCCACAAGGCCCAACTCAACAGCCAACACAGTCGCTTGCAAATGTGTATTAGTCCTACCGCATTTGGCCTGCCTATCTGAGAATTACCCTCTTCGGTATCCTACAGCCCATTTCAGCCAATCAGCGCTCAAGGAGAGAGAGAGAGAGACGGTCCATGAACGAGCAACTACAATGTCTAAACCATGGATCTTCATTTCGCCATCAAGCCGGGGCATTGGGCATGCGCTGACAGCGTATCTCCTCCGTACCACAACATTGCCCATCCTCGCGACCGCTCGCTCTGATCTAGCCGGCGTAAAGGAATCCCTGGTAGCCGCGTCCATGCCATCGGCCAACACCAAAACATCATCGAGCTGCGAGGACCACGCGTCCCGGTTGCACGTAGCATACCTGGATGTGACAGACGAGCCGAGCGTGAAAGCAGCGTCGGAAAAGGCCGCCGAGATCTTCCCGCCGTCTTCGCATCACCTGCACCTCGCATTTGCCCTGCCGGGGATCTTGCACCCGGAGAAACACCCACGGCAGATCGACTACGACGATGCACTGGAGACGTTCAAGGTCAATACTCTCGGCCCCCTGATGCTGATGAAGTGGTTCGGGGAGCTGCTACCGCGGAAGGGGACGGACCTCTCGCGCTTGAAAACGCAAACAACCCGTGGCGGTTTCGGCACTGGCAGTAGTAGTATGAATGGCGGTGAACGGGAATTCCGCGTCCCCGCGCACGCCACCTGGCTCACGAACTCAGCGCGCGTGGGCTCAACGTCAGATAATCGGCTGGGCGGATGGTACAGCTACCGCGCGTCCAAGGCGGGCGTGAACAGCATCACGAAAAGCTTCGATCTGCATCTGCGGACGCGAAGCGCCCATAACGCCGCGGCGATCGCGTATCACCCCGGCACGGTGAAGACGGGCCTGAGTAGGGAGTTCTGGGGAAATGTGGCCGAGGATAAGCTGTTCAGTCCCGAGTTTGCGGCTCGGAAGATGCTGGAGGTTATCGCGAGTAGGACGGTGGAGCACCGGGGGAAATGTTGGGATTGGAAGGCCGAGGAGGTACTGCCGTGAAGCATGAAGGCTCTGGGATAGGGTTGGAATAGCATTGCTGTCCCTTTTTGCACCCGTTCCGAGATCATGGCCCTTATTATAAGCATGGGCGAGGAGGTCACTCGCCTACATGGTGCCAATTTAGTACGCGAGAGGATTTGTGATGGCCTGCTCCGCACTCCCGACGCAGGATATGCATACTAGAATTCGACGCATTGTATTAGCAAGTGTGCAAATATGTGTTAGTGTCTTACGTCCTCGGTTGTTCGCAACACATTCAACAGCCAGCTGGTTTTAAATGAACTTAGTGTAAGCATACAAGATAATCTTGATGGGCTTGTTCATTGTCGACCCATGTAGTTTTAACCTCTTGATAGATATGTTATGTCCAGTTTAGAAGTTTCTAGATAGTTCCACTGCTGTACTTGATTCCTTCGTTTGAGAGCCGTCAACTACAAGGAGATCGTCTAAAAAGGAAAGAAAAATCTAGGATGGACGAAGAGGATTTAGCACATAGCACAGAGAGCGGAGAGGAACGGATATATAGAGATGCAGGGCTGTCCCCCCTGCAACCAACCGTAAATACCAAGGTAAAAAGGTTAATAATGCTTCACTGTACTTCGACCTCGAACGGAAGGATCCGAGCAACATCGGCTTCGGCACAGGTTGATGCTTAACTGTAGTAACAATAACAAGAATTAGCAGCGCCATTGGTTTAGCCACCGCCAATTCCACGAAATCTGTTGATATAGGTGGTGAGTACTACCGCACTTGGTAACAAGAGAGTAGTGATATACGTTCATTCCGCCAAGACCCTACCTTTCTCTTACCACTATTATTAATTCACCTTTATTTTTCTTCTGGCTTCCATCCAAATTTCTGTCGCCGTCTCCCCTAAGGCAGGCCCACGTGGTGTTCTCGTAAACGGCGTAGTCAAGAGCCGCCCGCGTGGAAGCCCTCGAATTTCTTCTTTTTCTTACGGCGCCGGGCCTGATTAAGATGTATGGCGTCCTCCATTTCTACACAATAGCCAACGGATTTTTTTTCTTACCCCCCCCCCCCCCAACAATTTCAAGAAGCCGAACCTGTTCAGAGAGGGACTACACGAGCCGCGATAGAGTTTGATCTATCGAAAACACACCACGTGGTATTTAAAGAGTTAGCTAGCAGTTAGCTGCAATGAAAATGGCCTCAGGCTACTACCGGATCAGGCTCAATGCAACGATTATGTCGAGTTTATGAGTAAGGAGAGAGGGGGGGAGAGGTAGTATAAGAATCAGCGAAGAGAGCGCAAAGGTCCATTAGTGAGCTGAGCCTTCCGAGGTCTTGAAGCATTTGGTACGACGTCTTTTCGGTCACGATAAATTTCAAACTGTCAGGTTGAATGCTAATAATTGACAGAGTGCCTAGGGGGATGGTAGAAAAGCTTACGTAGCCCGTTGTCTACTCATCTTCTATATGATTGGGCGATTTTCAGTCGGACAAGTAGGATGAGATATTTTAGTGTATCGGAGTCTCCACGGCATTTCCATGAGTGACTAAAAGTTGTTTTACTTTGTTCTTGTATATCTATAGATATATCGAGACCGCATTTATCTAACATTTCATGTCGTGTGAAGAAGTTTTCTCTTGATACCTGGCCAATTAACCCTATCGATGAGCTCGCCATACCTAAAACATCAACATGCCAGCCTGTGCAATCTAATATCTCCCCAGTTGTGTTATTGACGATAACCGACCTTGTTCAAAGACAGGATCTTTTCAGGAGACCAACCTTAAGGACTCTTCTATGTCGGCTGAATATTATACAAGTTCATCATGGCATGTGCTCTTAGCATAATACTTCGACTAGCGTTCGTATACACATATTGAGATGTTGGTTACTGGATCTTGTGGAAGCAAATGAGTCGAGGCGCGTGCTATATAGATATACCCGGGAGATGATCTGAACAAGTCTTCTCGGCCGCGGAACAGGAACTCCATACCAATAACGGGATTGCGAAATCGAAAAGGGATATGCTGTATATATTTATTGCCCTCCTTTTACTTTCTTGGAAGCAAACACTAGTTTTAAGCCTTTTGTACGAGAATATTATGAGATACTATCTCTACTATTCCACCTCAACCCAAGGTACCACAAGCTAGGTGTAAGGAGCCCATCTCCATCGGCTAGCTCTCCCACATAGTTTAGCTACTCGACATGCGACGAATACTAGTCTAGCTGTCAAGGTGACTTCTCTACATCTTACAAGTTTTCTAAACTTCGTAGGTTAATATGAACCTTTGATATTAGGAAGAAGAAAGAAAGAGACGAGAGAAGAAGAAGAAGAAGAAGAAGAAGAAGAAAAAAGGGTATTAGTACTATATTTAAATACAGTGGCGTCCCCTCCCATCCCCCAAACAATACCAATTCAGGTACAAGGTAATGAAGTTATGTGGGGGATCTGGTCAATGTACTGCTCCTTCGTGGCCAATATAAGCCGATTAGGCGTTACAAGAAGAAGCATGTTATAACAGCACGGATGCGTATTACGCACACAACATCATACAGTTCGCCAGCACCTCAACAGCTGACAAGAGGGCCATGTGGTATCAAAAAAGTAGTTCCGTACACTGTAACCTTTTTAATCCGTTTTCAACAAACTCCATGCGGCAAACAATATTTCCTGTACACCGTCGCCTTTATCACAGAGCCACATCCTGGAATGACGCCCCGTCGCCGGGCGATGGCGCGGGTTGCTTCTCGTCGTCAGCGCTGTCATCGTCGTCTACCGTGGCTTGCTTGCCCGGCCGTATGGCGACTTTCTGCTTCTCTTTCTCTTCCAGTCTCATCTTCTGCTCCTCAGTAGATTTCGCCTTAGCCTGGTCTGCTTGATTATTCTCCTCCTTGTCATCTTCATCGCCGCTGTCCGTCTCCGCCTCCTTCTCCGTAGCGTCTTTGCCTTCACCATTCTGGGCCGAGGAGGGTGCTGTGGGGAGTTCCTTGTGTGTCTGCGGCGGGGCGGGGGTAGTGTTGTTGGGTGTCGAGCCCTGGCTCGGCGGTTCTGGTCGGAGAGCATCGAGATAGAACTTGGTAACGCCCAGAATGCGACCGCTCTCTTCGCAAGCTGTGACCCATTCGGGCCGTACAACGGGTATGTTGTTCTCCACGGCCTTCTCCCAGGCGACGCCGCGACCCTCGGTGGTGACGAAGTGGGTGGTGTCGATGCGGACGCTGTCGACGACCTTAGCGCCGATGCGCTCAACGGCGGCAGCGAGGCTTTCGCGCATCTGGGCCGGGAGGATTCCGGTGGTGATGGTGACGCCGCTGAGGTCCGTCATCTTGTGGGTGCGCACGACGAGCTGCTTGCTGCTCATGGTGCCGGCGGACGTTCTCAGCACCAGGTGGAACGTGTACTCGGTGTCGACGGCAAGACCACTGATCTTGGTGCTGTGCATCTGCAGGGGCTGGGGGATGTTGCCGACCTTCTGGCCGTTGCGGTACAGCGACAGGGAGATGAGGTCGGCGGTGGCCAGCTCGATGGGGTCCCATTCGAGGACGACGGAGGTCTGGGTGGCATTGCGGCAGCGGATGAGGGGGGTGCTGGGCTCGGAGGCGCCGAAGGAGGAGATGATCTGGTCCTGGAGGGCGGCGAATCGCTTGTCGGACTCGGACTCGGAGGCGTGGTTGCGGGCGACGGTGATGTCTACGATGGAGCCGGACCCGATGTTGGGCGGGAGGAGGATGGAGGGGAACTCGATCTAGAGGCTTGGCGTCAGTTTCCTGGCGTGACATGGGGCGTGTGCAGTGTGCAGTGTTGTCGTCGTCGTGGCTGTGGCATACCAGGCGTTTGTCTGGCGTCAGAAGCACCGTCACGCCGGCATCGACTTTGCCGACAGTGAGGGACACGAGCATGTCGAAGAGGCGTGTTGGATGGCGCGAATGATATCCGGGCTAATTGGACTGCTGCTTTGTTTCTGCGAGAGCGGAAAGGCTGATGAGGAGGTAGCACGAATAATGTTGGCGGCGTGTTAACTTGTTGTTGATGTTTGTTGGAGCTGTCGTTATTATACCTACAGGTAGGTGCCTATGTCTGTCTAGATAGATACCTGACTTCACCGAGAGGACCCGTTTTTTTAGGACGTCGAAATATAAGCTTTCTCACCCTGTACATGACCGCAACTGCAATTTTTGGTTATACCATTGAAACGGCCTTTTATTTTTATTTTCCAAAAAAAAGTCTTGTTCCCTTTCAACATGATTCTAAAAAGCTACAACTGAGGTGTTGTGGCCAGGTAAAATTAGAACAACCCCTTATCTAGGTATTGTACAAAGCCAGCGGCATCCCATGCGACCAGCGCGTCCAAAAACCGGCTGCCCCTGCGCTATAGCTAGAACGGCATATGTCTTGCAACCAGTGTTGCCTATTTGGCCAAGCTCGGCTCCCGGCCGTTTGGCAAGCTACCTACTTAGGTAGGCAGACACCTGAGTACCTAGCGTAGCTGTCCCCCCGTCGCTACCCACGAGGGATCGAGTCTACACATAAACTGAGGGTAGCCCACCCCTGTTGACCTGAGGGTACCCGTGCTTTTTTTAAGTACTAGTGCTCCACAGAATACTTTTCGCACAATCGATTAGAAATGCACGTTTAAATACATAGAACGTTTACAGCTAAGTTAATGCATATAACATATTTTATACAACAAGTGAAAGAAAATACTCTAAGGTAAGTTGTTGTTTTTAAAAAAGGAAAAGAGTAAACATATATAAGTAATTACCTTAAGTAACCACTGCAAAGTTGTTTGTATTAAAATAAATATGCAAGTATAAAATTTTATACAAATTATGTAAATTATAAATATATATATTTTAAAGGTATATTCTAATCGATTGTATGAAAAGTACTCTGGTACACAAAAAAAGCACGGGTACCCTCAGGTCAACAGGGGTGGGCTACCCTCAGTTTGTCTGATTACTCCTACTTAATAGTAGGTCTGGGACAGTTAGGATGTACGCGTAAATTATACAATATGGGCATTGTCTACACATAAGAGTACAGAGATTAGGTATACCAATATATCTAGACGCTCATGGCAGCGGCGAGCAGCATCATTGCATTCACCGTTGGTCGAGCAGAACGGGGTTACGCCTTTGATTCTCGTGCTGATCCTTGCAAGTATCTAGCTTGAAGCTCGTCATGATGCTAGTAGAGCCAACGGGGAGATCTGCCCTCCTGGCGCATGCAATAGCCCTAACCCACACGTTGCCTTCGCTGGTCATTAGGTTCGCGCCTTTGACCCTGCCATGCACCACGTGTTGGTCGGGGGTTTTGCTGTTTCCTTGTAACATGGTGGCCATTCTTGTCTCTCCGAAGTTCGATCTCGACGGCAGATAGGACTTGCTTTGCGCACTCTAAAAGGTCCGCGAATTTAGCATTGCACACGGCCAGAGGATCGGAGATCATGAGACGCAGTGTTCCGTACAAGTCGGCTATGGCGCTCAATTGACCATCGGCGAGTACTCTCTGGCCGAAACGATCGTATCCCGCGGCCACTAAGGCATCTCGCAACGCATGGGTAACCTTCCTTGAGGCTGTCTTATTGGCAAACGGCATTCCCCCATGTGCAAAACTATGTATCCACAGCGGCTCTTTCTTCTTTTCAATGTAGATATCCAACATAGATTTGGCAAAGGGATGCTCGAGCTTGTCGAAGTATTTCATCGAATGCTGAAAGAAGCAGTGCTTCTGAGAGGTGTAAACGCTTAGTTTGTATGGGTTTTCCCACAGCCTGAGCCCTTTTAGGGAGCGTAGCTCGTTTGGGAAGGAAATCTTATATTGTCTGCACACAGAGATGACATGCTGGCCCGGCTCAACCTCGACTGTGGGATCATCCCAGGCGACCAGTTTGCTGAAATCGGCGGGAGAGAATTGAGCTTGTACACTGGTATTGGGGCGGTTGAGAGGCGCCAGACGGAATATGGTTCTTCTCATGGTTTTGGTCGGGACATATGCGGAGATCTGAACTGCCAGCAGCCCATGTTCGG
The DNA here is from genome assembly GCA_023159155.1 of Ustulina deusta. NCBI lineage: Eukaryota > Fungi > Ascomycota > Sordariomycetes > Xylariales > Xylariaceae > Ustulina > Ustulina deusta. The sequence goes on along the minus strand of JAJNNX010000083.1, from coordinate 29,165 downwards.
TGGATCGAGGCCTGAGTCGGTGTCCAGGGCTACAGTAGTGTGCAATCAATGGGCAGTTCTAATATCATATGGCCCAAGAAGAAAGAAGAATTCTGTATAGTATAGATAATGATTGGGCTGATAAAGAGGTTCTAAGTTTTACCAAATGCCAAGAGTGCGACAAACCGGGCTTAGCGCACTTGCCGCTTTTGCTTAGGCTCGCTTCAGCCAGTTATCAGTTAGGTAATTGTGGTTTGCATTTATGCATTGTTTTATGTAGAGCCTACCGAAGACTAAGGCGGTTTCTACACTACTAATAGGTAGTTACTTATACCTACCGAATCTACTTATCGAAGAATTAAATTATTATAAAAAAACTATTAATAAATAGATCGAAGAGGTGCCCGGACGATTATTTGATGTAATTAATGCGCCGATAGCTAATATACAAGCGTTTAAATGTTTTAAAAAGTAGTTATTTTAGTGGTGTAAAGATTTTTGCGGTGCTTTACCTTGTTAGATTTAAGGGTATAATATTAGATTTAAGGGTATAATATTAGATTTAAAGGTATAATGTTAGATTTAAAGGTATAATATTACTAGCTTTATTAAGTAGATTATTTATTTATATTTATTTTATATAGGATATAAAAATCTTTGTAATAAAAAATAACGTACGATTTTATAAGTTAAAATAATAAAAATTAAATTGTTTAATTTTAATAATTAAAAGTTTTATATGTAATAATACTATTTTTAAGGTTAAATTAAACAATTAATTTAAGTAATATAGCTTTATTAATAAATATAAAAACTATATTAGCTAAGCTAAAAAACTATATATTATAAAACAGAAAGTTTATAACTAAAGCAACTTTTTTAAACCTTTAGGAATACTTTTAGCTAAAAAGTAGATCTTAATAGCTTATATTATTTAAAATGCTTAAATATAAAAACTACTTTAAACAGTTATTATTTAAAATAATTTAAGCTTAGTTATTAATTATAATAATTAAAAATAACGTAAATTTAACTAATATCTTTTAAAACATTTTAAAAATAATAAAAAAAGGCAAAAAAGCTTATTAAGTAAATTAAAATTAATATATAGCGATAAAAAAAACTATAAAATTTATTAAAAACGCGTAGCTAATTTTACTATATAGCTAAGCAACTTAGTATTTTTAGATTATAAAAAAACTATTTTTTAACTTATCGAAATAATTAATAAGTAGTATAATATAATATGCGTTTTAAAAAAGCACTTAAAGGCTATATAATAACTATAAACAAAAGTAGCATATTAATTATATATTAAAAAAATAAATAAGCTTTTGAAAAACTTAAAAGCTTAGGTTATAAAATAAGAAGCAATAGTTATAATAGCTATTAAATATAAGGTTATAAAACTTTTTAATATTAATTATTTAATTATAAACTTTAAAATATGCTTATAAAAAGTTTTCGAAATATAAATTACTATGTTTAAAATAATTAATAAAAAAGCTATTCTTAAAAATATACTAATTTATTAAAAAATCGAAAAAAGCTTTTAAAATAAAGCTAGTTAAAAAATAATTATTTATGAACCTATATAAAAGCTAAATAAATTTTTTTTTAAAGGTTAATTTAACAAGCAAAGTTTAAATAATATAAAAGGTGTTATGATTAGTCAAGTAAAGCTTCTATAGTATAAAAAGATTTAGCCGAATAGCCAGGAAATACTATTTATTAACTAACTTAAGAAAAAAAAAAAAAAGACTTTATAAAAATAGAATCTTTATAATTATATAGCTATTAATATATTGCTAATGCGAAGTTCTGACGCATTTTTCTGATGTATTTCTATAAGAAGTTCTATAAGTTCTAGCGGAAGTCTAGAATTTTTATTAATCAGCAAAGCTCTTAAAGCTAGCCTTGCTTACAACATTATTTTTTTTTTCTAGCTTAGAAGCTACAAAATAAGTAATATATAACATATAAGCAGTAGTTAATAGGCATAAAAAATATGTTTTTTTTAAGCAATATATATTTCTTTTAAGTAATATATATACTTTTTAAGCAATATATATATTTGCCTAGCTAATATATTGCTAGTATGTACTAACCTATTTATTGCTACTGCTTACTGCTTTAGCTAGGTTTATATAAACTTTTTTTAGCTTTTTCTAACTTTTTTTTTTTTTTTTTTTTTTTTTTTAGCAATAATATTAATTAGTAAGTAGCCCTTTTTTTTTTTATTAAGTGCTTTTTTTTTGCTTTGTTACAGAAAGTAATATACTTGTTATATGTTTATTTTTGTTATTTGTTTAATATAAAGCAGCTTATATATATTTAGTAGCTAGCCTAGCTTTTGCTTTTTTGTTTTTTTGTTTTTTTATTATTTACTAGCTGCAAATATACTATTTTTGCTCCGGAACAAACATATAACTTTTATTTATAACATACTTAATGTTTATATGTTTTTATATTTTAAAATAAACAAAATATTGCTTTTTTTATATTTTTTATTTGCTAACAAACAATTTAATATATCGGCCGGCTTATAAGATATTTTTGCTATTTTTATATAAATATATAAAGTTAGCTATTTTTAGGCTTAATATATATTTATGTTTTATTAATTTATTGTTTAGGAACTAGCAAGCAATACAAATGTTGCGTTAGCCTAGGTAAAAACTTTGGTTATTTATATAGTACTATAAGTTAGCTGCTTGTTTATTGCTTTTTTATTGTTTATAATTGCTAATTTTTTTATTTATGTATAGCTAGTTTGTATATTTAAAATAGTTGTTATGTTTAAGCGCTTGTTTAATAGTATTTATATTTATAATTATTAGTTTTAAAACTAGTTATTTAATAAGTTGTTTTTAATTTGTATATTAAGTGTAAGTTAGTTGCTAATTTTTTTTAGCATTAAAATTTTTTTTTTTTAAATATGCTAATTATTCTTTTGTTTAATTGTAGCTATTTGTTTACTAATAAATATTAAGCAAACAATTAAGCATATTTAGTAGTTTTTAAATATATAACTATAGCTATTAAACGTAATATAGTAGCTATTAAGCGTTATACTTTAAGTATAGAGCAGCTTATTAATAGCTTTATAATTATTAATAATTATTTAAGTATTATTAGATATATAATAGGTGTTTATATAAAATATTTATTTTTAGGCTTTAGTAGCTTAGTGTTTACTAATAAACTTAGTTCTTTTATTTATATATTTGCTAAAGAACAATCTAGTAGCGCTTTAAGCTTTGCTTATAAATAGTTATATTTTAGTAAAATAGATAAGGTTAGTAATAAAAATAAAAATAATATAAAAGTCTAGCAGCTTTATAGCTATTTAGTACTAGTTTTATAATATAGCTAAACTAAAAATTAATATAAATGCCTTTGGTAGGCTTTTTTTTAGTTCTTTGTGTGTTTGATTTTTATTTTTTGGCCCGTAATAATTTATAATATTAGTAAAAAAAAAAAAAAAAAAATAATAATAATTTCTAATTATAACACAAACTATACTAGTTTACCGGCTGGTTTATTTCTGTTAGCTTTTCTTTTTAGCAGTAAGGCTTTTATATATATAAGCGTTTTTATGCTTAGTTTCAAACTATTTTAGAGCTGTAATATTAGCGAAATTATTAAAAGGTTTTTATATAGGTTACTAATAACCGGCCTACTTAATTCTGATTTTGCAGTAAATAGGCTTACCCTAGCTTTTTTTTTGCTTGTTTTTTGTTTATAAAATATTTTTTGCTTAGAATTTATTATTTTTAGGTAGTATTATTAGTAGTTATATATTTGAGTTAACTTATAATAAAAAAAAGTTTATAGCTATTTATTATAAAAAATTAATATAAAAATAATTATATATTTTTTTAAAAACATTTAGTTTTATTACGTAAAAGCTTATAACTTTAGTTATTTTATATTTAGAATAGAGCTATGCTAATTTTTAGAAAGGTTAGTCCGTAGTAATATTTTTTAGGTTTAGCTATACTTAATTTTCTTTTTTAAAGCGGTCCGTAAGACTATACTTATTATTAGCTGTTTTTTTTATGTGCTATTGCACCGCAGCTATAGTAGTTTAGGCAAACTTTTAAGCGTTTTTTAATTATTAAATAAATATTTTAGTTAATATTTTTGGTTTTTTAGCTAGTATAAACAAACAAATTATTAGTTTGATTAGGTTTATATAATATTTGTATTAGGCAAAAAATAAGCTTAGCTTTGTTATAAAAAAATTTTTATTATTAATTGCTAGTATTGCGCCTAATAGTAGTACTTTTTAATCTAGTTATATATAAGCAATAAATATATAAAAATAAGCTAAAACCTTTTAGTTAGCTTTTTTTATAGTATTATCTATTTTAGAATAATAAACAATATTTAGTTTTTATTTTATTTTAACTAGTTTATAAAAGCGTTACTAAAAGCTTTCTATTTAATTTATTCTTTTATTACTAGTAATTATTTTTAAGAATTTATAAAAATGCTAAAAATAGTATACAAACTGTTTAATATATGTTTTTATACTTATTAACTATATAGCTTTAATAATAACTATTTTGTTTAACTTATTAATAATTATTATAATAAAAAATAGGTTATTATTTTTTATTATAAAAGAATTTATTATAAAATCTATAAATAGTTTGTTTTAGAACTGCTTTAAAACTAAAAATAGTTTAAAAAAGCTTTATTTTTTATATTTTTAAATAGTCTTTTTACTGTATATATTATAATTATTAATAAAGCAGCGTACTATTTAGTATATACTTAGCTAAAAATAGCTCCTAGTTAGTATTACTACAGTTTTATTTTTTTTAAGTATTTTATTAATATTAAATTATAATAGTTTTAAATTAAGCTAGTTTAAAGTGGCTTTTAGTTTAGTACTTATATATAACCTTAATATTATAAAATATTGTTTGTTTTTATTTTATATTTTAAAATATTAATATTTAAAAATTTTTTATTTATTTTTATATTTAGTAGGAACTTTTATTTATTATTTCTTATAGTTTTAACTACTAATTAATAGCTAAAAACCTAATCTAGCATAGTATTTTAAGCTTATTAAAGGTCTTTATATATAAAAACTTAATGTTCTAAAAATAGTCTATTTTTTTAAAATTTTAATAAGCTTATTTTTATATTGCTATATAGCTTAAAAACTACTTATTCCTAGCAAAATAGCGCAAATTTTTTTTAATAAATTATTTATTTATTTTTAAAAGCAGGTTTTGTTTTTTCTATAATAAAGCGTTTAGCTAGGCATTATCCGCTTTTGCTTTATAAATAAACATAAACCTAAAATTAGCTAAAAACTTAGCCTATCTAATTTGTTTTTTTAAAAGTTTTTTTAAAGTTATAAAATATTTTAAGTTTTTATAATCTAAAAGTACTAAAAATGCTTTTTTAAAGCTCTATAGCTTACTACTTTATATATTTATATAGCTTATAATTACTAAAAGCTTTTTATTATAAATTTTATAATTATTTTTTATAAATAAAAGTTTTTATAAAAAATATACTATTAAGCGGAAAAATTTGTGCTTATTATATTAAAATAAATAATTATTATAAGCTGCTCTAAAATAATTTATTTTTAGTACTATAAGTTTACTTAAGTCAAATTAAACAAAGATTAGTTCTAATATAAAAAGTAACTTAAATTATTTAAAAATAATATTTTTTATATTTTTTTAGCAAAATAAGGTCTTTTTTTTAATTAAAACTATAAGTAATGCTATAATATTAGTATATTTTGGTATAAATTGTTTATAAAAGTTTATAAAGCTTAAAAAGCTTTTTATATTTTTAAACAACTTAAAAGCTTTTTATTTATAAATAGCTTTTATTTTTTTAAAGTTTATTTATATTTTTATTCTAGCTTTAATAATAAATCTTAAATATTTTATTATAGTTATTCTAAATTTATATTTAATAATATTAAAATGTAAGCTTATAGCTTATAAAGCGCTTAAGATCTATTTTATTTTTTTTAAATAGTTTTTTTTTTAATTTATTTAACTATATTAAAATATTATTCATATATATAAAAATAAAAATATCTAAGTATAGGCGTAAAGCAGTATTTATGTAGCGCTAGAACGTGGCAAAAGCGCTAGATAGTCCAAAAGGGGTTACTAACTATTTAAACAGGCCGAACCTTATATAAAAAGCTATTTTTTTTTTTTTAATATATAACTTATAAAAAGCTGCTTAAATATTAAGCTTTATAAACTAATAAGCTTTAAAAGAATTTGCTAATATTTTTTTAATAAAAAAAAAAAAGTATTTGTTTGCTTAAGTTATAGTATTAAGCGTTTTATAATTAATATAAAAATATATCCTTTTTTTGGTTTTTTTGTAAAAAAAATAAGAATACTTATAAATAAGCTATTAGCTCTAATATAACTTTTGTTTAGTAGCTTTATTAGTATTTTTTTTAATACTACTAGTTTATTTTATAATATTTTATAAAAAAGCTTTTATAGCACTTAAAAGTCTGTTTTTTCGGAGGTTTATAAAAGTAGTATTTTATAATTAGCTTTTTTGTAATATAAAAAAAGCTTATCTTTTGCTGCTTTATTAAATAATAGGGCTTAATTTTTTAATTCTTTTAGTAATCAGAATAATAGTAAAGTTAGGTTTTTTAGTATTAAAACTTTTGTAATATCTGCTAATATAATAGCAAATATTAAAGTACTAGCTGTTTTAATATATTATAGCCTTTTTATTTTTATAGCAAAGACTATTTTATTAAGTTAATATATATTATATATTTTTTTAATACTTTTAGTTTATAAAGTAAATCTAATTTTTTATACTTTAAAGTTTTTAGTTTGTTTTATATTAATTATATGTTTGTAAGTAATATAAGTTATTTTTAATTATTTTATTTAAAGTTTTTTTTAAAATAATATTACGTTTTAAATAAAAAAACTATATATATTAGTATTTTTTATTAAAATTTATTAATATTAGATTTAATATATATTATTTTATTAATAATTTTTTGTTTTATTACTACTTTTTTTAGCCTTTTTTGGCTAATAAAAATATGTAGTAATTATAAATGTTAAACTAAAGAGTTATTTATTATAGTTATATATTTATAATTTTAATTAATTATTGTTTTAATAATTAATGTTTTATTATAAATAAGGTTTATAGTAAAAAGTAAGCTATTTATTAATTATTTTAACTTTATTACTAAGCTTATAGGAATTAAATCTTTTATATATTTTTGCTAGCAACTAAGGGCAAGAATTACTTGTTTTTTAAATCTTTATTATTTTTTGTTTTTATGTTTTGCTTTATTGCTATACTAGTAGCTCTTATTTTGCTTTTAGTTTTTATAAATTATTAAATAGGAACAAACAAATATTTAGTAATAAAATAGCTACTTTTTTTATATTGCAAGTATTACTTATTTGCTTTTTGTTTATTTATTTTTTTGTTTATTACTTATTGGGCTTTAAGCTTGTTCTAAGCAGGAAAAGAGCTAGTAGTTCCTACTTTTATTGTTTTTATATTTTTTTGTATGTTTGTTATAGGTAGCAAAAAAAAAGTAGCTGTTCTAATAAAGACCTGCTGTTTACTTCTTGGTTAAGAGGACAGTAAGGGCTGCATTTCTTTAAATAACCTATTATGGTTATTATATTGCGTGTTTATTTAGTATAATCTAATAATAAGTTATATAAGATTAGTTTGTTTACTAGCTAAGCATTAATAGTTCTTTTTAAAATAATAAGCTTTGTAGTATTGTTTTAAAAAGTACTACTTGTATAAGCAAGAGTTTTTTTTTATTTTAAAAAAAACGTAAAAAATATTTTTAAGCTTTGTTTAAAAAAAAGCAAGTTTTAAACTAATTTTTTTATTTAATTAATATTAAAGTAGTGCTTATAAAAATATACTATAAACTTAATAAGGTTTTATATATTAGTACGCTTTCTTATAATAAAGAATAGCTATATACTTATTTTTATAAAACTATTAAGCGTTTTATTAATAGTATAAAACTTATTAGTATTTTTTCTAATAAATTTAATATTTTAAATTAGCTTATACTTTATAGCTACTTCTTATATAAGAAACTTTACGTAAAAACTAATAAATTTTTTAGGTTATTAAAAAGGGTTTTTTTTAAAGTTATTAGCAAAAAATTTATTAGTAAAGCAAGCAGTTTTTTTATTAGGTGTTTTTTAAGTAAAAGCTGCTTTTAGAATTATTAGTGCTAGGTTTATTATAAGATTTGTTAGAATTTATAGTTTATTACTAAAAAAAAGGTTGCTATAAAACTATTTAGTTTTTATAGCAAAATAGTTAATATAGCTTATTAGATCTTTTTATACTTATATAAAAGCAAAAGCAATCGAGTTATTTATAGTACTGAACAATTTGTTTAATTTTTGTTTAATAATTTAAAGCATTTAGTTACCAAATTTTTCGAAAGCTGCTTATTAAAAAGGTAGCCTTTCTATAAAGTTCTTTATAATTTCTTTAGTGCTATATAGCTAATAAGCTGTACTAACGCTATTCAGGAAAAGCAAAATTAGTTAATATATAAAAAGATTTAGTTAAATAGCTAGGAAATATTATTTATTAACTAACTTAGGGAAAAAAAAGAGAAAAAAAGATTTTGCAAAAATAGAGTTTTTGTAGCTATATAGCTATTAATGTATTGCTAACGCGGAGTTTTAACATATTTTTTTGACGTATTTCTATAAAAAGTTCTGTAAGTTCCGGCAAAGGTCCAGAACTTCTATTAATCGGCAAGGCTCTCAAGGCTAGCCTTGCCCGTAATATATAGCTAGTTTATTAATACTATAAATAAAAACTCTAAGCTAAAAAAAAAAAAAAAAAATTTATAGGGTAAATAGATATAGATTTTATATATATAGCTGCAAAATTATAAGTTAGTTTATACGTAGATTTTTTATTTTATTGCTATATAGGTCTAAAGTTCTTATAAGTTTTGCTAAAACTATACTAATTGTTATACTACTTTTTTTAAAATTAAAAGTTTAAACATAGTTTTAATTCAAGGTTATTAATAATATTAAATTTATATAGTTTTTTTATATTATATTATTTTATTATTGTTTTTATAATTATTTATAAATTTATTAGTTATTGCTATATATATTTATTTTTATAATTTTATAAAAAGTTTAAAAGCTTTTTTATAAGTTTTATAAAATTAGTTAAGCTTAATTAGTATATTTAAAAAATTTTAAGCTATATACTAAATATTGTTAAAATTATAGTTTTTTTAAGGAATTTAATATTATAGTTTTTTATTTTTTTTATATATTTTTAATTGTTTAATTTGTTTAATTTTAAATTTTGTTTTATTATTAATATTTTTAATTAAAAGTAGTAATTAGATTTATTAAAATAAAAAACTATTGCTTGCTTTTTGTAATTAATTAATATAAAATAAGTTTTTTATTTTATAAAAATTAAGCAAATTAAAAATATAGCTAAATTTTTGTTTTTTTAAAATTTTGAAAAGTTTAACTAATTAAAAGTTTAATCTAGTAATTAGTGCTTATATTATAAAACTTTTTTTTTTAAAAAAAACTTTATTTTTTATTTTAAAATTTATTAGGCGTTTTTTTTTTTAGTTTATAGCTTGTATTATTTTTATATAAAAGTTGCTATATTATATATTATTTTTTAAATATTTTAAGTTTAGCGGACTAATTTAAGCGTTTGTTATTTAATATTAAAATTTATAATAGTTTTACTAATATTTATTATTAAGAAGTTTTATGTTTTAATTTTTATTATTATTTTTAGTAGTAATATATTAATTAATAAATATTATAAAAAATTATATATAAAATCTAAAATAAAAAAATAAATATTTTAGTTGTTTTAGTATTTATTAATATAAAAATAAAATTATTAGTTTAGTTTTTAATTAGTTAATTTTATTGTTTTTTAAGTTTAAAAATAGTAAATATTACTAAAGTAATACTTAATACTTATAAAACTATTAATTATTATTATAAACTTAAAAATAAACAATCTTATATTATTTAATATTTATATATTTAATATACTAAAAAATTTATATAAATTTTTATAATATTATATAGCTAGTAATTCTATAGTATTTATTTTTTTGCTAGGTAAAATTACGATTAGATAGCTAAACTTGTTTATAAATACCTATATATAATTATAACTTTATTAGTTAAGTAGTATGTTTTTATTATTTATTACTATATATTATTATATTATAACTAATATAAATAATAAATAAAAAAAGCTAAAAGTTTTGTTTTGCAATATTTTGTTTTTTTTATAATTATAGCAATTATATATATATTATTTATAATTATGTTTTAAGTAAAACTAGTAATATTTTTATTTTAATATTTTAATCATTTTGTGCTAATTTTAGTATATAGTAATTAAAAATATATAAATGTTTTAAATTAAAGCTGTTATAATCAGTTGAGTAAAGCTTCCATAGCTAGTTTATTAATATTATAAACAAAGACTTTAAGCTAAAACAGAAAAAAAGAAAAAAAAAGTTAAAGTGTATAAGGTAGGTAGATATAGACTTTATATATATAGCTATAGAATTATAGGTTAGTTTATATATAAACTTTTTATTTTGTTGCTATATAGGTTTAAAGTTTTTATAAGTTTTGCTAAAATTGTACTAACTATTATACTACTTTTTTTAAAACTAAAAATTTAAATATAGTTTTAATTTAAAGTTATTAATAATGTTAGGTTTATATAGCTTTTTTATATTGTATTGCTTTATTATTGTTTTTATAATTGCTTGTAAATTTGTTAGCTATTGCTATATATATTTATTTTTATAATTTTATAGGGGATTTAAAGGCTTTTTTATAAGTTTTATAAAATTAGTTAAATTTAATTAGTATATTTTTAAAATTTTAAGCTATATATTAAGTATTATTAAGATTGCAGCTTTTTTAAGTAATTTAATATTATAACTTTTTGTTTTTTTTATATATTTTTAATTGTTTGATTTGTTTAATTTTAAATTTTGTTTTACTATTAATATTTTTGGCTAAAAGTAATAATTAAATTTATTAAAGTAAAAAGTTATTGCTTATTTTTTATAATTAGTTAGCATAAAATAAATTTTTTATTTTATAAAAGTTAAGTAAGTTAAAAATATAACTAAAGTTTTATTTTTTTAAGATTTTAAAAAGTTTAACTAACTACGAATCTAATTTAGTAATTAATACTTATATTATAAAGCTTTTTTTTTAAAAAAGATTTTATTTTTTATTTTAAAATCTATTAAACGTTTTTTTTTATTAGTTTATAGCTTATATTGTTTTTATACAAAAGTTATTATATTATATGTTATTTTTTAAATGTTTTAAGTTTAGCGGACTAATTTAAACGTTTATTGCTTAGTATTAAAATTTATAATAGTTTTGCTAATATTTATTATTAGAAAATTTTATGTTTTAATTTTTATTGCTATTTTTAGTAGTAATATACTAATTAATAAATATTATAAAAAATTATATATAAAATTTAAAGCAAAGAAATAAATACTCTAATTATTTTAATATTTATTAATATAGAAATAGAGTTATTAGTCTAGTTTTTAATTAATTAATTTTATTGCTTTTTAAGTCTAAAAGTAGTAAGTATTACTAAAGCAGTACTTAGTACTTATAAGATTATTAATTATTATTATAAATTTAAAAATAAATAGTCCTATATTATTTAATATTTATATATTTAGTATGCTAAAAAATCTATATAAACTTTTATAGTATTATATAGCTAGCAATTTTATAATATTTATTTTTTTGCTAAATAAAGTTATAATTAGACAGCTAAAGTTGTTTATAAATATTTATATATAATTATAACCCTATTAGTTAGGTAATATATTTTTATTATTTATTATTATATATTATTATATTATAGCTAGTATAAATAATAAATAGAAAAAGCTAGAAGTTTTATTTTGTAGTATTATGTTTTTTTTATAGTTATAATAATTATATATATATTATTTATAATTATATTTTAAGTAAAACTAGTAGTATTTTTGTTTTAATATTTTAATTATTTTGTATTAACTTTAGTATATAATAATTAGAAATATATAAACTTTTTAAATTAAAACTATACAAAAAAAATAGTTCTATTTAAAGTAATTTTAGGTATATATAGTTTTTTATTTTTATTTTCTAGATCTTATAGCTAGTTTTATTGTTTAATTAAATTTATTAGGTTAGCTTTTTAAGAAGTATTAAATAAAAAGTCTATAGTTAATATAGAACTTAGTATTTTATTAAATAAAACTAATACTATTATTTTTTTTTTAGTTTTTTTAATTTTAATTATAAAAAGCTTTGCTATTTTTTTTAATAAAATATTAGCTATTATATTTTTTTATTTTAATTAGTAGTAAAAAATAATATTAAAGTTTAATAAAAAGTTAGTGTTACGATCAGTCGAATAAAGCTTCTACAGCTAGTTTATTAATACTATAAACAAAGACTCTAAACTAAAAAAGAAAAAAAAGAAGGAAGGAAGTTAGAGTTTACAAAGTGGGTAAATATGGACTCTATATATATAACTGCAGAGTTAGGTTAGTCCGTACATAAAATTCCTATCTTATCGCTATATAGGTCGGGAGTCCTTGCAGGTTTCGCCAAAACTATATAAACTATACTAACTATCACACTACCCCCTTCCAAAACCGAAAATTCAAACATAGTTTTAACTCGAAGTTACTAATAATATTGGGTTTATACTATTTTTTTATATTGTACTGCTTTATTATTGTTTTTATAATTGCTTGTAAACTTATTAGTTACTATTATATATATTTATTTTTATAATTTTATAAAAAATCTAAAAACTTTTTTTATAAGTTTTATAAAATTAGTAAAGTTTGATTAGTATATTTTTATAATTTTAAGCTATATATTAAGTATTATTAGGATCGTAGCCTTTTTAAGCAACCTAATATTATAACTTTTTGTTTTTTTTATATTTTTTTAATTGTTTGATTTGTTTAACTTTAAATTTTGCTTTATTATTAATATTTTTAGCTAAAAGTAATAATTAGATTTATTAAAATAAAAGGTTATTGCTTACTTTTTGTAATTAGCTAGCATAAAACAAGTTTTTTATTTTATAAAAGTTGGGCAAATCAAAAATATAGCTAAATTTTTGTTTTTCTAAAATCTTAAAAAGTTTAACTAATTAGAAGTTTAATCTAATAGTTAGTACTTATATTATAAAACCTTTCTTTTTTAAAAAGACTTTATTTTTTATTTTAAAATTTACTAAGCATTTTTTTTTGTTAGCTTATAGCTTATATTATTTTTATACAAAAATTACTATATTATATGCCATTTTTTAAACATTTTAAGTTTAATAAACTAGTTTGAACGTTTATTGCTTAATATTAAAATTTATAACAGTTTTGCTAATATTTATTATTAGAAAGTTTTATGCTTTAACTCTTATTATTACTTTTAGTAATAATATATTAATTAATAAATATTATAAAAAATTATATATAAAGTCTAAAGCAAAAAAATAAATATTTTAATTGTTCTAATATTTATTAATATAAAAATAAAATTATTAGTCTAATTTTTAATTAATTAATTTTATTACTTCTTAGATCTAAAAGTAGTAAATACTACTAAAATAGTACTTAATATTTATAAAACTATTAATTATAACTATAAACTTAAAAATAAATAGTCCTATATTATCTAATATTTATATATTTAGTATATTAAAAAATTTATATAAACTTTTATAATATTGTATAGCTAGCAACTCTATAATATTTATTTTTTTATTAAATAAAGTTGCGATTAAATAGCTAAACTTATTTATAAATATTTATATATAGTTATAACCCTATTAGTTAAGTAGTATATTTTTACTATTTACTATTATGTATTGCTATATTATAGCTAATATAGGCAATAAATAAAAAAAACCAAAAGTTTTATCTTATAGTATTTTGTTTCTTTTATAATTATAATAATTATATATATATTATTTATAATTATATTTTAAATAAAGCTAGTAATATTTTTGTTCTAATATTTTAATTATTTTATATTAATTTTAGTATATAATAATTAAAAATATATAAACTTTTTAAATTAAAATTATATAAAAAAAAATAGTCTTATCTAAAGTAATTTCGGATATATATAGTTTTTTGTTTTTATTTCTTAGCTTTTATAGCTAGTTTTTTTATTTAATTAGATCTATTAAATTAGTTCTTTAAAAAATATTAAATAAAAAGTCTATAATTAATATAAAACCTAATATTTTATTAAGCAGGACTAATACTATTATTTATTTTTTAGCTTTTTTAGTTTTAACTATAGAAAGCTTAGCTATTTTTTTTAATAAAGTATTAGCTACTATATTTTTTTATTCTAGTTAGTATTAGAAAATAATATTAAAATTTAATAAAAAGTCAGCCTAATATATTTGTTATATTAATAAAATCTATTTATTTTAAAAATATAATAAAGCTTAATAATTAGTTATTATAAAAAACTTAGTTTTAAAAAGCTTTAAGTAGTAGTATTCTAAAGTTTATATTATTACTAGAAGTTCATAGTTTTAAATTAGGTAAGCTTGCTTAATTAGTATTATTATTTTAAAAAAATATTTTATAGGTTTCTAAGTTATATTTTTTTATTACTACTAGATAACTTTATTTATTATATTACGTAAAATATTTATTTTTATTTATATTAGTTAACCAAGCCTAAAAAAAGCTAGAACAGATATTTTATAAGCTAGTAGTTTTATATGTTTAAAAATTTATTTTTATTCTAGTCCTATTATAAATAGTTTATTTTTTTTTAGTAGTTAATTTAAAAAAGCAGTAATTTTACTAATATAATAAATAAATATACAAATATAATTATAAAACCTAAAAAACAACCGGATTAATTTAGCACTTTTAAAATTACTTAGATTTTTATAAAATTAATTTTAATCTTTACTCTAACTTTTATAACTATTCTTAAATAATTAATAATAAATATATTAAAACAAAACTTTTTAATATTTTTTTAATATCTAGCTTAATATAAACAATAAATTATTTTTTTATAATAAGTTTAATACTATTTTTTAGTTTTAAAATAAATTAAAATATTATTTATATAAATATTTATAAACTTATTTAAAAGTTTTTAGATTTGTATATTAATAAAAGCTTACTATTAACCAGGTTTTATTTTTAAACTAAAAAATAAAACCTTTTATTAAAACATTTTTTTATAAGTTTAAAAAAAAATAAAGTAATATAATTTTATAATTAATAGTAATTAATAAAAAGCTTTAATAATATTTAGTTTAATAAATTAAGTAATATTATAATAATTAAATATAATACTGTTAATATTTAAAGCTAATATAATTTGATTTTTTAAGTATATATTCTTTTATTAATAATTAATTATAAATTTATGTTTAGTTAACCTAAGTTTAAATATAAATAAAACAAAAGTAATATTTAAGTTTATATTTTATTTAATAAAATCTATAGCTAATAGCTTATTTATAAACTTTTTTTTAAATAAAATAAACTATATAAATATATAATATTAATAAAAGCTGGAAGTATATTTTTTATTATTAAGTTCTAGTACTATATTAAACCTTAGTTATAATAGCAGCAAGGTTTTAGATTCCTTTTTTAAAAAAAACCCCTTTAGGTATAATAGCTAAAAAGGCAAAAAGCTTTGTATTAACTCTATATACTAAAAATCTTTTTTTTTTTAAAATAAGATTAGTTTATTATTAAAAGTTTTTTATAGTACTACTTAATTAATTTAAATCTATTTTTTTTATAAAATATTAATTATTTTTAAGTCTTTTTTAAGTAGTTTAGTATAATTATTTTTAATTATTATAAACTTAATTATAATAGGCTCCTTTAGAATTTTTTTGGCTAGTTGTTTCTATTTATCCTAATAAAAGTAATTCTAAAAATCTTATATAATTTTTTTAATAGTAGTTTAGTTTTTTTTTTTTTTAGAAGTTACTATATAGACTCTTTTTATTTTAGGTTTAAAAGTCCTAAGTTTTTTTTTTGTTTTTTTAGTTTTAGTTATTTCTAAAATAATTGTTTTATTTTTAAAAAGTTATTTTAATATTTAATAGTATTTTTTTAACGCTTAATTGTATTAATCTATATTTTTTTATATTTTTAGGCCTATATTTTATTATTTATAACTAAAAAACTTAATTATAATTATTAGTAAAAATTAAACTAATAAAAATAGATTATTTAGCTAGATTAACATTTAATTTTAGGTTTTTATTAAAATATTTTGTTCTACTAACTATTTAATACTAATAATAATATTATAACTAAAATTAATAACTTAAAATATTTAATTTTTAAATTATTAATTATTAATTTTTATAATATATATTAAATATTTATAAACTTTACTAACTACTTTACTTTAGTAGTTGCGGAGCTTCTGAAGTTTAGCTAGCTGAACTACTTTTGTTTTTAACTATTGTTTAACTTATTGCGCAAACTTATAGCTAATTATTAAAAAAATATAAGCTTTAGTATTATATAAAGCTAAAGTTTCTATTTTAATACTATTAACTTATAATTAGATAGGTATTTTAAAAATAATTAATTTGTTTTAATTATATATTTTAACTAAAATAAATAAGAAAACTAACAAAAAGATTTTTATTAGTTCTACTTGTTTTTTAAGTTAAATAAACTATTAAAGCTATTTTTATTGGGGCTTTTTTTTGCTAGTTAAACGCTTAAGATTTTAAGCTTTTAGTTAAAATAGTTAATTAATATATACTTTTTTTTACTATAAATAAAGCAGGTCTTATTATTTTAATAAGCTTTTTTTTTTTATAATTAGCGCTTGTTTTAATTATTTTAAAGTAAATATTTTAGAACTTTTAAAGTTAGCCAAAAGTTAGTAAGCTAGTTTATTAAAAGCTTAATTACTTAAATTAGATTTTTATTTAATTAAACTAGCAAGTTTAATTTATTAATAGTTTTTATAAGCTTATTTAGCGTTATATACCAACTTAATAACTTTATTAGTAAACAATTTATAAAAAATATTTAAATTTATAAAAATTTTATATAAGTTTTTTTTTAAGTTTATATCAAAATAGTTTTATAATTTATATTTTTACTATAACTTAGCTAATTAATATTTCTAGGCCAAACTATTAAATATAAAAATAAACTTATTAATATTTTTATTAGCTTTATATATATAAGCATAAAATATTTTATAAGCTATAGCTGCTTAATTAAAGTTATAATAAACTATTAATAAAACTTAGATTATTTTAGTAATACTACTAAATAGTTTTTTAATTAAATAAAAGCGCATTTTTATTAATTTTTTAGCGTATTTTTCTAACTAGCCTATAATATACTAAAATTAGCTATTTTTAGTTCAAAACATAGTAATATTTTTATTTAGCTTTTTTGCTAGTTTATAAACCTAATTATTAAATAGGGCTTTATTTCCTACAAATTTGCTAGGATTAGTTCTTTATACTTTAGCTTTTTTAGTATAAGTAGGGTTTGGAGCGCTAAAAAATAAACTAATAGAATAAAAAGCAAATAAAGCAATAAAACTAAAAAGTTTAAAATTAATACTTCTAAATATACTTTTTATAGTTAAATTATAGTTGTTCTTTAAAAGTACTAAAGTAAACATATTAAAAAATTAACGCTTTATTTTTTTTATTTGTTAAAAAAGTTCTATTAAAACTAACGCAAAGTTATAGGTTTGTATAGCTGCAATATCTAGTGTTATATTTCTAAATACGTTACTTATTTTAAGTAGTTCTAGTTCTAGTTTAAATTTTGCTTTTTTAAGTTCTAATTTTTTATTTTTTTTAAATTTTTTTTTAAATATTAGTTCGCTTAAAACATTTATAAAAAAGTCTAGTGCTTAATTTTTTTTTTTTTTATAAAAATTTTTTTTAAAATTATCTAATAGTAAAACGCTAGCTATACTTAAAAATTAAAGTTATTCTAATTATTTAAAAGCTAAAAATAGAATAAAAATATTTAAAGTTAGGTTTTTTATAAGTTATTAGCCTTTAAGTAGTATAAGGGTTAAAAATTTTATTAAAGTTATATTAAAATCAAATTTATATTATAAGATATATAATCTTTTATATCGGATATATAACTAAAAAAAAAAGTTTATTTATGTTTTGCTAACTATAGCAAAATAAAAAATATATATTTATTAAATACTTATTAATAAATAATTAGTAAGCTTAAATAATAGAGCCCTATAGGGGGTCGAACTGGCAACCTCTATAGGTGGCCTATGCCCCAGGTATGCCAGGTCCACACTAGGTGGCCTGTGCACCTACGGGTGGGACTGCACATAGATATATTGAACTTTTTAATATTCTGCTACGTACTTACTTTTTTCTAATATATCTTTTTTATTATTATACTTATTAGTTTTTTTATTAAAGTAGTGCCTTATTATATATATTTTATTATAAATACTAAATTATATTAAACTATTATTTTTTTGATTTTGTAAGGTTATAGAAATACTATTTTGCTAGTAGTAGAACTATAAGTATTTTTGGTTGTATTATAGCAACGTTACAGCCTGTTTAAGCAAGTAATATAGCAGTTAAAATATGTTTTAGCTTTTAGTACTATAGCCCTTGTACTACTTATAAAAATTTATTAATAGGCTTAACGCTAAAAATAAGCTTAGTATATTATTTTTATATTTTAAGAGTTGTTTTAAGTAATAAGTTGTTTAATAGCTATAATACTTATTATAATTTTATAAACGTTATAAATTTTTTTATACCTAACCTAACGCAGCTTTTGGGTTAGTTAGCGCAGTTCTTTACTAAAAATTAAATATAATAGTTTGTTGTTAGTTTGGGATCTAAGTATTTTTTATATAAAAAACTATAATTTATTACATACTTATTTATATTTAGTTTACGGAGGGATAGCTTAAGAAACTTTTATTTATTAGAATATTTATTTAATAATATAATAAACCTTTTTAATAAAGCTTAAAAAAAAAAAAAAGTATTTAGGATAGTTTTGGCTAACCTGCCCTTAATTATTATTAGTTTTAAAAAAGTAAGCATTAATTAAAAAATAATTAATTATTTGTTTAATAGCTATTAGCGAACTAAAACAAATATTAAAACTTTGGATTGCAAAATTAATAAAGTAAACAAAAAAATAGATTTATTAATTACTATAAATAAACAGTTTATTAAAATAAACTAATAGCTTAATAAATTTATAAAATCTAGTAAGTTAATAGCTATATTAACTTTTTAAGCTAGTATATTTATACTTTTGTTTTTTTTGCTAAGTTATAAGTTTAGCAATATTTATAGCAATAAAGGTAATTTTAGTAATAACCCTTTTAATTTTCTAGATCTAGGTAATAATAACAAAGGTAACTTTTGTAGTAATCCTTATAATTTAAAGCGAGGTATTATACTAAAAGCTGAATTAATATTTATTAAAGGAGGATTTGTTAAAATTAAACGTAATAATATTAGTATTTTTAATTCCGAATAGAATAATTTTAATAATTGTAGTATTATAGCTAATAGTAAAAATATTATTTATATTAATATATATTTATTTTTTAACTGTATATATACTATACTAAAAGGTAATAGATTTATTAGTAGTTAAATTATAGTTTTGTTTGATTACTTGCTTGCTAGATCGGTACTATTATAGTAAAACAATAAAATAATTGCTTTATAGTATTAAACGTTACAATTGTTTAGTATTAAACTATTTTTAAAGAATTTAAAAAATTGGTTTAAAATCTATACTAGGCGCGCTATATAAAAGTTCTTCGAAAGATTTTTTATGTTTTAAAACATTATAAAAAATTATAATGTAGTACTTTAGTATATTTAGTATAAGTTATGCTATATAAAAGCTAATAAAACGTTAGCTAAAAATAACTCTAATTAAATTGGGGTTATAAAAAATATTTGCGATTAGTAAAAAAAAGCTATTACTAACTATATATAAGCTTTAAAGCAAAAAAAAAGTTTAAAAAACTATATAAAAAAGATTAAAAAAGTATAATACGGACTAGAATAAAAGGCTAAAAAAAAATATTTAAATATAAAGCTTTGTGTTAACTGTCCTAAAAATAAAATATTAATGTTTTTTTTTATATATGCTTTTTTATTTTTTTGCTTTTTATGTTAGAACAATTTTTTTAAACGTTGCTTTAAATATTGCAACTGCTACTAATCGAATAAAAGTTATTATAAATTAACTAACAATTATTGCTAAAAAAATAATTATTATTAATATAGCTGCAAAAAAGGGCAATAATAGAACAAGAAACATAATAATTATTGTAACTAAAACTGCAATTATTATTATAATAGTAGTTAGAATTATAAAAATAGTTATAATTATAGCTGCAATTATAGCTATAACTGTAATAACTGTGATTATTATATATGCAAAAAAAATAAAAATAAAAAAGATAGATATTATAATAATAGTTATAATTATATATATTTTGTATAAACTGCAACTAATAACAATAAAAAGAGACCTTTTTTATTTAATACTAATTTTAGGTATTATAGCGGTATATTTTATTATATATTTAACTTAGTACTTATGTACTATTATTATTATTAATAATATAAATTATTAGAAATATTTAAGCTTTATTTATATTATTATTGCTTGTATATAAAATTAGAAAAACTTGCTAAAGTAAATACCCTATTTCTGGTTAACCTAGCAAGATATATTTGTAGATATTATATTTAGGAGTTTCTTTTATATAATTTCTTGTTTTAATACTTTTACTAATATTAACATACTAAAAATAGTATTATTTTTAAACCTGAAAGTATTTTAAACTATAGACTAGTTTTTAAGATTGCTAAAACAGATAATAAAAATAATATTCTAGTTATTAAAGCACTAAATACTAATAAATATAATAAGTTACTTTGATCGAATTATATATATTTAGGTTTTGATATATATTTATTCCTAACCGGTAAAAAAGTAAAAATTTGTAGCAACCCTAGTATGGGGCGTACTATTATTGGCTAATTTTACCTAAATATTTATAAATATACTACTAAGGAATAGGAAAGAAAAATAATTATAATTAGTAAAACAGCAGTAATACTAACTATTTAGGCTAAGTTTAAATTTTATATGCCTAAAATAAATAAAGCCGGAAAGCTTATTATTATAGCTTATAAAAAAGAGGGTTAGGTTATAAATAATTATTTGTAACCTGGAATATTAATTAGGAATAATTTTTTATTTTTATACAAAACTATAATTAATTACTAGTATAGAATAATTATTTTTTAAGGGCTAAATAATTTTATAATTGCTTTTAATATATTAATCCGTAGCTACAAGTATATATAGCGCGTGGTAAACAAAAGAGATATAACTTTATAGAAAAAAAAAAACACTTATTTTTAAATAGAGTATAAGCTATTGCCTACCGATCGTAACTTTTGTTTTATAGCAATATATAAAAATATAATAAATATAATAGTTAATATAAAAACTTTATAAGTTGTACTTATAATAAATAGTACCAAAATATTAATAAAGATTAATAAAAGTATAAAATTAGGGCAAATCTGCAAAAACTATAATAATAGCTATTATGTTAGCTTATAAAGAGCTGCAATAAAGACTTTTGCTATGGCTGCTATAGCTTTAACCGCCCTATTAGCTAGAGTAGTTAGATCAGGATTGCTAGATATTGCTAATTTGCTAATCCTTATAAATATAAAATTTAATATATTACTTATTATTATAGCTATAATAACTAATATTATATCTGCCCCTAATATAGTAGTATACATAAATAAGCTAGCCTAAACTAAAGTAATACTAATAGTAACATTTATAATTATTAATACTAATAGAACATAGTTCTTTTTTAAAATAAATATTTTTACTGTAATAAATATATTAGCTATAATTACTCCGCTAACTAATGCTATTTTTAACATAATTAAAAAATTAAAAAACATACTATTAATAAAGCTTTATATTCTAATACTAAAGGAACTACCTAAACTAAAAATTGCTAACGCTGCTATTATGTCCAGAATTAAAAAACCAGCTAATTTTTTTAAAAAAGTTACTCCGAACAGCATATATATTTATACTAAAAAAATCTCCGAAGCTGTTAAGTTTTCCGAAGTTATTAAAACGTATAATATTTAGAATAATTAAAAAGAAATAGATATTCCTAAGAACTAGCAACTTAAAATCTTTTTTATTAATAATTAATAAAAAATAAAGTAGAACTTCTATTTATATTTTTTTAGTTATTATAATATAAAAGTTTTTAATACTATATATAACTAGTTATATAAAATAAGTTGCATAGAATAAATAGACAAACTTATACTTTTTATATATTTAGTATTCGTAATATAAAAAAAAGTATATAGTATAAACAAAAGTTAAGTAGTTATTAATTTACAATAATTTAATAAAGTTGCTATTTTTAATAATTTTTTTTTTTTTTGTAAAGTAAAATAATTAGCAGCCTGCTAGGCAAACGCTATATTATTTGTATTAATATTACTAGGTTTTTTTACTAGTTCAAGGTTTATCTTAATTATTAAAATAAATTTATAATTATTAGCCCGCAAAATATAAAAAGATTTAATGTTGCTTTAATAAAATTTTATAATATTTTAAAATATATATAAAAATATATAGACCAAAACTTATGTTTATACTCTAAGTTTTGCTGTTATTTTATTAATAATATTGTTATTTTTTTAGATATATTTAAAAAATATATTTGCTACCTAGAAACAATATTTAGGTTTTTTTAAACTAAAAATATTATAATATCTCCAAAAAAGTCCTTTATTAAACACTTTTTAGTAGAACTTTTTAAATTCTGTATTAACGCTTTTAAAATATTTATAATAGCAAAACATATTTAAATATTTAAGCAACTTGCTTTTTTTAAAAACCTATAGGCCTTTAAGCAATATCTAAATACTAATAGATTTTTTTAAAACTTTTTACTATATTATGCTAAGCTAGCAAAGCTTTTATAAAAATACAAAATTGCATTATTTGCTAAAAGCCGAAAAAAAAATAAAGTAATTAATAGTAATCTAAAAAAACGCAAGCACTATATTTATACTACATATTACAAAGCAACTTTAGCTAAAATAGCGTTTTTTAATACTATATAAAATACTATCTGTTTAAAAACTATTTTATATTGCTATAACCCTAGTTATATACTATATATATAGCTAAATAAATTATTTAAAAAAAAATTTAAAGTAATAGTTTTTTATACTAAGTAAAGTTTTAAATAAAACTAAAAATAATAATATTATTTATATAAGTTAAACCTGTAATATATCTAAGCCGATACTTTGCTTGGATAAAAACTAGGTATAGTCTGTCCGAGTTAAAAATAGCCTGCCTAGTATAGGTAATAAAAAAGCTTAGGACTATTATGCACTTAAATCGGCGGCCCGTAATAGTGCTTACCGATTATTTAGCTACTAAAAAAATAATAAATAGGACTATATTAAATATTGTTGCTATAAATTATACAAATAATTAATTAGTTAATTTATTAGTATACTTTTTATAGCATAAATTCTAAGTGTACTATCTTCTAGGTTGCTTAAATTATATGCCTAATATACTAAACCAGTTTAGCGCTATATAAAACGCGCTAAATAAAAACAGAAAGCTATAATAATTAAACAAACTAACTATTTTTAATTTAGTTTAAAACGTGGTTAAGCATACTAATAAAGCTATTATAACAAATAAATAAAAGTATAATTTTTAGTTAGCTTATAAAGCAGATATTTAGTACAAAAAAGTGCTTAATAAAATTATAAATAGTAATTAGCTTAATAAAAATATTAAAGTTTTTTTTAAAACTAGCTACTTTTTTTATATAGCAAACAGACTAATTTATAATATATATATAGGGATTAAGCGTTTTTGCGTACTACATGCTATAATTAAGCAAATATTTAAGGCAATATATAATATAAAATATTATATAGAACTAAACCATATAATAAAAAACTTTAAATAGTACTTAATATATTATAAGTTATAGTTAGTCAAAAAATATATAGAATGCTGCCCCGGGTGCAACTTTAACTATATAAATCAGCTAAAACTAGTTAATAGCTTTTGTCTAATTTAACTAAAAAATATTTTATTTATATAAACTATTATAATTGATTTTATATTAGCGCTATTTCTAACAAAGGTAGCTAGTACGCCTTAGCAACTAACCGAACGCTTTTATTATAATATATATAATTATATAATAATTCTATTTTGTTATATGTCCAAGCAAACATTATTGCTTCTTAGAAATAAAAAATATATAGTAAAAGATTAAGTAAATATACTAGTAAAATAATTGCTATTAAATAACTAGGGTATTTTTTAAGGAATTATTTTTAATTATAATTATAAGTTTATATTAGATTTTTAGATAAAAATATAAAAAACTTTAAATATAAAGTTTTTTATAATTATAGCGTACTACTTATAAAGAAATAGTTTTTTTAAATAAAAAAACTAAATAGTAGAGCTTATTATATATTTTTATAACTTTTTATAGCTTAAATCTAATTAAATAGAGCTTATTTTTGCTTTGTAATAGAACTTAAATATTATATATTTATAAGCTATATAGTTTATACTATATAAGCAATTGTTTAGTTTTAAGCTACCTAGACCCTTTAATATAGTAATTAGTTAAACTAATAGGTATATTTTTAAAAAAATATAAAATATTTATAATTATTTAAAATAAAATACCAAGTTAGCTATAGATTTTGCGGCTATATAGTTTAAATAGTAATTTAATAAAAAATACCAATCTTTAGAGTTTTTTTTAAAGGATAAAGTCTTTTTTTATTTATATAACAGGTATTATTTACTAGAATAACTTTCGAAAAAATATTTGTAATAGCACGCTAGGCTATAAATAGTTAAGCAGAAGATTAGAAATCTAGCGTACGAATTAGATTTTTTTTCTTATTTCTGTATTTATTTTATTATTTTAGTAGTATACTTATAACTTATAAAAAGTAAAAACGATCCGTTTAATTGTATGGTTCTATTACTTAGGCTAATAAAAGCTAATTAGTATTTTAATAACAGAAAAGAAAGCAAAGCATATAAAATAAAGATTATTTTGCAATATTAACTAAATTGTTATAAAAACAGGTTTAAGTACTTTATTAAATAGAAAAAATAGGGCTATAAATATAATAAATAGTACTTTAAGCATTATTTTTAATATTTATAGGAACTAATTAATAATTATTAGAAATATTATAGATTTAAGCCCAACTTGTAAAAATTAGAAAAAGTTAAACCTAAACAAAAAAGTAAACTACTAAAAGCTTTTATACGAAGCAAAATTAATAAGCTTATAAAAACTAATATAGTAGCAAATACTACAAATATTACTACAAAAGTTGTTATAGCGCCCGCTATTCAAAATATTACTAATCTTATTATTAATAATCCTATTATTACTAACCTTATTATTACTAACCCTGCTATTACTAATTATATTATTACTGCTTTAATAATTATTAATTATAAGATTGCTAATCATAATATTATAAAAATTCTTACGGTTAATAATGCAATGCTTTTATTAAAAAAAAATATATAGAACTAATACTTATATAACATAACTAACGGTTAATAGCGAACTAAAAAAAAAAAAATATTAAAAAAAAAGAAAAATAATAAGCTATTATTGCTATATATATATTATTAGCTACTAAAATTAGCAGAAGTTCTTTTTTATATTTAGTATTTTAATAAAGCTTTATAAAAGGTCGAACTGGCAACCTTTATAGGTGGCTTATGCCCTAGGTATGCCAGGTCTACACTAGGTAGCTTGTATACCTACGGGTAGGACCGCACACAAATATATTAGACCTTCTAATATTCTGCTACGCACCCACTCTTTCCTAATTTATCTTCTTTATTATTATACTTATTAGTTCTTTTATTATTAAAGTAGTATTATAATTAGTTAAGTAAAGCTTTTATAACTAGTTTATTAATACTATAAACAAAAACTTTAAACTAAAAAAGAAAAAAAAAAAAAGTTAAAGTTTACAGGGTAGGTAGATATAGACTCTGTATGTGTGGCTGCAGAGTTAGGTTAGTCCGTGCGCAGACTTCCTATCTTATTGCTATATAGGTCCGGAGTCCTTGCAGGTCTTGCCAAGACTGTACAGACTGTACTAACCATCACAGTTAGCTTAGTATATTTATTATATTAATAAAATTTATTTATTTAAAAAGTATAATAAAGCTTAATAATTAGTTATTATAAAAATTTTAGTTCTAAAAAACTTTTAGTAGTAATGTTTTCAAGTTTATATTATTATTAAACAAATAAACTTGCTTAATTAGTATTATTATTTTAAAAAAATATTTTATAAGTTTTTAAATTATATTTTTTTATTACTACTAAATTTTATTATTATTATATTATATAAAATATTTATTTTTATTTATATTAATTAGCTAGGCTTAAAAAAAGCTAAAATAAATGCTTTATATATTAGTAGTTTTATATATTTAAAAATTTATTTTTGTTCTAGTTCTATTATAAATAGTTTATTTTTTTTTAATAGTTAATTTAAAAAAGTAGCAATTTTATTAGTATAGTAAATAAATATATAAATATAATTATAAAGGTTAAAAAATAATTAAATTAATTTACTATTTTTAAAATTATTTAGATTTTTATAAAGTTAATTCTAATTTTTATTCTAGCTTTTATAATTATTTTTAAATAATTAATAATAAATATATTAAAATAAAACTATTTAATATTTTTTTAATATTTAGTTTAATATAAACAATAGATTATTTTTTTTATAATAAATCTAGTACTATTTTTTAGTTTTAAAATAAATCAAAATATTATTGATATAAATATCTATAAATTTGTTTAAAAGTTTTTAAATTTATATATTAATAAAAACTTGCTACTAAGCAAGTTTCATTTTTAAACTAAATAATAAAACTTTTTATTAAAATATTTTTTATAAGTTTAAAAAAAATAATAATATAATTTTATAATTAATAATAATTAATAAAAAACTTTAATAATATTTAGTTTTATAAAATAAATAGTATTAAAATAATTAAATATAATATTACTAATATTTAAAGCTAGTATAATTTAGTTTTTTAAATATATATTTTATTTAATAAAATTTATAGCTAATACTTTATTTATAAAATCTTTTTTAAATAAAATAAACTATATAAATATTGTCACAATTAGTTAAGCAAAGCTTCTATAGCTAGTTTATTAATGCTATAGACAAAGACTCTAAGCTAAAAAAAAAAAAGAAAAAAAAAAGTTAAAGTTTATAAAATAAATAGATATAGATTTTATATATATAGCTGCAAAATTATAAATTAATCTATATATAGATTTTTTATTTTATTATTATATAAATCTAAAATTTTTATAAGTTTTGCTAAAACTATACTAACTATTATATTATTTTTTTTTAAAACTAAAAGTTTAAACATAATTTTAATTTAAAATTATTAATAATATTAAATCTGTATAGTTTTTTTATATTATATTGCTTTATTATTATTTTTATAATTGCTTGTAAATTTATTAGCTATTATTATATATATTTATTTTTATAATTTTATTAGAGGTCTAGGTGTTTTTTTATAAGTTTTATAAAATTAGTTAAACTTAATTAATATAATAGTTAGTATAGTTTTAGCAAGACCTATAAGAATTCTAGACCTATATAGCAATAAAATAGGAAGTCTATATATAAACTAACCTATAACTTTATACCTATATATATAAAGTTTATATTTACTTATTTTATAAACTTTAACTTTTTTTTTTTTGGTTTAAAATCTTTATTTATAGTATTAATAAACTAGCTATAAAAGCTTTATTTAACTAATTATAATATTACTTTAAATTTATTAATTATTTATTAATAAATATTTATAAATATATATTTTTTATTTTGTTATAATTAATAAAATATAAATAAACTTTTTTTTTTAGTAATATATTTAATATAAAAAATTATATATTTTATAATATAAATCTAATTTTAATATAACTTTAATAAAACTTTTAATTTTTATATTATTTAAAAGTTAATAATTTATAAAAAACTTAATTTTAAATATTTTTATTTTATTTTTAGTTTTTAAATAATTAAAACAATTTTAATTTTTAAATATAATTAACTTTTTATTATTAAATAATTTTAAAATTTTTGTTTATAAAAAAAAAAAAGATTAAGTATTAGATGTTTTAATAAATGTTTTGAGCGAACTAATATTTAAAAAAAAATTTAAAAAAAACAAAAAGTTAAAACTTAAAAAAGCAAAATTTAAACTAGAACTAAAATAATTTAAAATAAATAATATATTTAAAAATATATTAGTAAATATTATAGCTATATAAGCTTATAATTTTATATTAGTTCTAATAGAACTTTTTTAATAAATAAAAAAAATAAAACATTAATTTTTTAATATATTTATTTTAGTACTTTTAAAAAATAATTATAATTTAATAATAAAAAATATATTTAAAAGTATTAATATTAAATTTTTTAGTTTTATTATTTTATTTATTTTTTATTTTATTAGTTTTTTTTTAGCGCTTTAAACTTTATTTATATTAAAAAAGCTAAAATATAAAAAACTAATTCTAATAAGTTTATAAATTAGAAAAAAAACTAAACAAAAATATTACTATATTCTAAACTAAAAATAATTAATTTTAATATATTATAAATTAGTTAAAAAAATATACTAAAAAATTAATAAAAAAATATTTTTATTTAATTAAAAAATTATTATTTATAAAATATTTTAAGTTTATATATATAAAATTAATAAAAATATTAATTTGCTAAGTTATAATAAAAATATAAGTTATAAAATTATTTTTATATAAACTTAAAAAAAAATTTATATAAAATCTTTATAAATTTAAATATTTTTTATAAATTATTTATTAATAAAATTATTAAATTAGTATATAATATTAAATAAGCTTATAAAAACTATAATA